>JAQISU010000271.1:0-204227 GCA_029339505.1 Unio delphinus | reverse complement strand
ATGTACTGTATGACTTTTAGGCAAAGACCAAATTTTGAATAAATGTATCCTTAGCCAAAATTTGGCTAGTGTGAACAACAGCATTTAGTACAAGCTGCATGTATGGCTGTTATAATCAAAAAGCGTAAAAGCAATTAATTAGCAACATTTGGCTATTCACCTCAATGTCTCATACCATAATGTACATTTATGACCTCTAGGCAAAAACCAAAGCTTTGGAGAAATATGTTTTGCAAATGGACGATCAGCCAGCATTTGGAAAAATTAAAATAAAAGCTTGGAAAATAGAAAAATAATCTTTCCTTCTTTCAGAACAAGTGTTTATACAGTAGACTCATGCTGTATGGCACCCTTTTAATTGCAAATGGAGTAGCACTCAAAACCTAGTTTAGTGGCCACCTACTTCAAAACCCCATCCTTTCCTTGCTCTAGTTTCTATCAAGTTTGCCTGCAGATGTTGACCACCTGATCAATGACCACTGTTTTTCTCCCATGGATCCTTGTGTACTGTGCAAGTGATTATCTAAGCATGTTTCTTTCCCCATCATGGGACTAATCAGTCACACTTAATACAACATATTTGCAATCTCAACTGCCTAACTGATTTCAACAATTGTCTATAATTACATGTATATGGTTCAGTTAATTGCAATCTTGCAATGTACTTTGTTTTCCTTATATGTTATCAATCTTTCTAAATATCCATCTTCTTATATGTACTTGACCAACTATTATTTCTGCTCTTTCTCTCTATCTGCTGCCATCCTCTCACATTTCCTCTCTCATTATATTGTTTCATGCCTATATCTTAAATCCTTGCACATTGCACTGATCCAGCATATAAGGTCATCTGTTGGGCTACTAATGTTACATGTAATTTGAAAATGTACATAATTGAGCATAGAATGTAGAGTGTAACATTCAAATTTAATGAATGGGAGACTACCAAACCATCCCAGTGATTCTTATAAGGTTAGAGAATCAGAATAGTCTAGTAAATACATAATACAGTAAAACCTGTCTTGATACCACTGTTATTAGAGACCATAATTTCCATACACAGACTTATTGATTATGTAGGATTATGACCTGTTTTGAGAGACCTTTTCTTTTGGCAGAAGGGGTGGCCTTTGAAAACATGTTCTACTGTACCACAATGCTTTTAAATACCCAAATTTGTAATGATAATATCACATGGCATTTAGAAATTCTTATTATAAATGTAAATTTAGAACTAGTCTTTCTGAAATGTATTATATCAATCTGTGCTTGGTCAAGTTTTGCCATAAAATGATGTCATGACATTACTTGTGGAACTTTAAAATTCAGTACACTTTGGCCAATGTGTTTCCTGTATATATAAATCTTTGTAAGGAATAGCTTAATTGGCTTTGACATTCAGTGAACCATAAACATTTTCAGCACAAAAATAAAGTTCAGCTAAAATATATAATCTCTTCAACCATCAAATTGTCTAAGCAATAAGAATGTAAATGAATAAATGAAACGCTTGTAATTGGTACTATGTCTTTATTTGAATATTTCATAAAAAGAGATGGGAAGCACATATTGGATTATGTTAATTAGGTCAGATAGAGTAATAAAAAGCATATTATCAAGTATATATCCTGGTAATCCAATTATTTTTAAATCTGACATCAGATAAGACAAGTGACTGAAGCTTTAAATATAACAGTAAACACAGACATAAGGTTTTTTGTTTCAAGTTCAAATTCACATATTAATAATTGTGTAAAACTTTGCTCAGGCTCTGTATGTCTTTGAACTCTCCGCAGAGTCTGTTTTGAGTAATTAAGGTATGGTTGCCATCAACAATATCAACGATACCTTCAGACTTGAAATTCAATTCTAACGAGTCATCACCAACATCTACAGTTCCAATTGCAGGAGGAAATTCCTTGAAGTTTCCATTTTGTACCAGAACTTTTGCATTGATATACAACCTGCAGACATAATTATGATCAATGCTTCTGACAGCAGTTTTGCTTGATGAACAATGCAGGGTCTGTATATCAACCTCAAATGTTCCAAGAAACTTTGACTGAGCCGCATGCATGAAAACATTCTGCTCATTCTGAAAAACATAATCACATTGGAGATAATGAAAATCATAATCACACTGCAGATAATAAAAAAACATGCTAAGCAATCATAACTTGATTAAAATGCCTTTCTTGGTATTTTGAAAGAAACTCAAATTCCTACCAATGGAAAACATTATAAAGCTTTTCAGAGAAGCATTTACTGTAGTCAATACATCAATGAATTATAGTCTTCTATAAATGTGCATGAATATTCATGATAAATCTCATCTGACTAGAGTTAGAAGTCCTTCTATAAAAATGCTACCAAGGCTTCATGCAGAAAGGCAATGTAAAATAGTCTGAGAAAGAGATTTTTGCTATTTTTGTCAATGTTGCTGAAAGGTTATATAGCGCAAACGTCACATAGAGCTGAATTCCCTTTGTAAAATGTTAAGTTACTTACAAAAGTACAGTGCACTCGTTAAATATGGACAATCTTAGTCAAAACTTAATATATGTTAGGGACAAACCAGTTAATCTTCAGGGATGGTTGTTGGAGGGGTGGGTGGGAACTAAAAAAATAAGTGAATAGGAATTCCAAAGAGTGTTTGCGTGATTTTAATGCTTTACATATCTTTAATAATTGTTCAGTCATATCATTACGATGTCTGGTGTGTGACAGTTTATAGTGATTTCTATTATTGGGCCATCATACAAAAGACATGTGGCATGCTGTCCCACCCATTTACATTATCCTGACACCAGGCCAATGAATTCTAACACTACTGTCTTAATGCTGGGCAATAGCAATGCAGCTGTTAGTATCATTGTTATAAGTCTTTGGTATAACTCAGCCAGGGTTCAAAACCACAACCTCCCACATCCAAGGCAGATGCTCTAACCACAAGGCCACTGGTTCAGTTGGAACTCCAATGCTAACAAGAATGTTAGCTTGTAACAAAGCATGTCAGATAAATTTGTTGAAAGTTTCATTGTGATTTTGTCACACAGGGGTAATCTCTGTACTAGAACATTAATACAATTTTAATGCATGTGTGTGTGACAAACCGCATAATAACTTTAATAAGTTAACAAGATCAGACTGAAATAAAAGCCACAAATAGATTTTGAAAAATTTGGAACTTGTTTTCATGGCAACCTCATAAATATTTATCAATGTTTATAAAGTTAAAAATATTAGCAAAATATGGTCCACCATTGATGTACAGATGAGTTAAGCTATTGGTGGATGGAACCGATTTTGTATTCCAGACTTTTCAGTGGGTGTGATACTTATAGAGATCAGGTTTGGAAGACTCTTGAGTTCATTGTGACTACTTTCCTTTATAATTACAGAAATCAAATGTAAAGACACTGTATTTACTGATGAAAAAGCATATTACCTTCAAAAATGTGCTCAGACTTTCACAGAAATATGTGACACTGCTGCAGTCCAACTGTTTGTAAAACAGTGTAGTACTCATGACATGATCTGTCCAAAGCAATTCCACTAAATCCAGCACCCCCAATACACTATAAAAAGATAAAGGCACATAAGAGCCAATTTATAATTTTTTTGTTTGTTTGCATACTGACAATGAAATCCACAAAAAGCATATACACAAAGTATTCCATATTAACAATCCTTTATTATCCACTGAATTAGAAAAATAAATATAACACAGGTATTATAAATGCTGCACAAAATCAAATTATGGCAACATGGAAAATGCATGTTAATACTGGTTTTTAATACAATTTTGACAGTCATATTTTTCTGCACATGTTCTCTATATATTCTCAGGAATCAATGACCTACTGATAATCACACACTACCGGTAAGTAGTTATTGAATTAACTACTTGCAGATTGGATTAATTACAGTTCAGTTTTGCTTGCCACACATTTTAGTTTCCAAAAATGCACACCTTGAAAACTGTTATTACAGATTTTAATTGTATACAATTTATTAATAAACTGATGTAAAATGGTCAGTTTGTGTCCATATACATTTGTGACAAAGCTTTCCCAGATTATAAATGTATCCACCAGCAAGTACACCATTAACTCTTATTCATTATTCTGTTTCCAACTAATACATCAATATAAAGGAAAACATTAAAAAAATATAAAAATTTGATCTATATTTTTATTACTTAAATTTCATTATCTGTTATAAATAATTATTCTTCATTACTGGCATTTTTGCTATCAGGTTACAAATAAAAATTATATCATTGATGAAATGTAAAAATGTATAATTCAATGGAATTTGGAGACATGCTAATGGCTCAACCCATGAAAAGAGGTGTGCAGCATGTTCACATCAAGTATACAATATAATATACATGTACTGATCCTAAATTGTCTAGTTCAAACTGTTTTAATGTATGGACCATTTTAAACAAGAGAGTTTGCAATGTATATGTGCAAAAGAGAATTTAATATGCTTTTGTTAATTACCTTTATACATGTTTCATCACTACTAAGTCCACATTCTTCAACTGTTCCAAACTTGTAATTTATATCTGGATCTGTAAGAAAAGATTTAATAGCATCTTCAATTCTAAACTTATACATACACTATCTGAAACCAACTTATCTTAAATCATCCTCTCTTAATCTCTTTCATGCATATATTTCATGTGATAAATCAGGAGATTGACTGTTAAAACTAAAATATTGACAATTCTGCAAAGTCCAACTAAAATGAACATGATTTATTTTAAGTCAAATTTAAAACCAAAGACTTCTTTAACCTGACATGCATAGCTTTTATCTTTTATCTTTTATGTTTGTCAAAATGTTCCTTGTACAAGTCTGAATTCATAATTAATTGTGTTGTATGGTCACATTTGAGATGAGAAATTTTAATACACTATATTATATTGATGTGAATGACAGATCAAGTTTTTGACAAACACATAATGTTGGCAACTGATAATCAATTATAGAATATTTAAATCTTCTAATACTAGTATTAAATTAGTTTTGATTAGTGTTTCTATTTTTGTACATGTGTATCAAAAATTAATTATCTTAACAATGTGAACTTCAAAGGTGATCATGTTCACACAATATTTGGAGGGGGTGTGTGTGACTATCAATATAGGTCTCATCAACTAAGACTGTTATAACCTGACTCTTTGGAATGTACCTAGTCACAGTCAGCAAGTGAACAGCAGCTTGATTCTCTAGTGAACAGTGGTGTAATTAATTTCAGAGATTGGATTCTCAGTCACTACTCAGCAATGAATGAATTTGAATTCTGACTTTTTCTGGCTCACAAAATTGCATATTGGTGTAAAAATATATCATACATCTATATATATGAGATTTGGTCAAAAACTTAATAATATGGTTTGAAAATGTATTCAGCAGAGATTAGAACTGCTGCATACAACCTATCAATAAATAATAACATAATATAATTATGTCATTATTGCATGTCTGGATAGACATTTTGAATATTTTCTGTCATGGTAAAAATTAATACCATTTCCAGTTAATCTGCAGTTTTAACAGCATTACATATCCATAGAAAAACTGTTTTTGGTCCACAAAATTCAATAACGTTACACAATATTTTTCTATCTCCCTTTCTAGAATCTGGAGAAGAAAAAAAACATTTTGGTAATATTGTCTGGTAAAATATAGAAATATACTTACATTTCACTTTTACATAATTATCAATATCTGTGTCATTAAGATTTATGCAAATCTTTCCTTGTCTGCTGAGAGTCAAAGACCATGTGCTGAAGGAGAGCATATCCTTAGTGTAGATATGACAGCTATCAGACCCTACAAAAAATGAGATATTTTATGTGTCAATTAATAACAGCATTAGGAATGTTCCTTTCTCTTTACAGTACAATTATCATTATTATTATTATTATCATTATTATTATTATTATTATTATTATTATTATTATTATTAGAAGAAGAAGAAGAAGAAAAAATGAATAAAAACATACTTAATACATACCCTTGTCAGTTTCTTGGAAAAAACCTGAACATTTTACTAACATATTGTGGATTTTAAATTAATTAGAAATGTATTTAAGGAGCTGAAACAGCTTATTACAGTGCAAAAAAGGCTGGCTGGTTGTTTGATTGTTGCATTGTTTCCTTGTGTATCTATCCTGAACTAATTATTATTATTTACTGAAAATTAAACCTTTCATTGAAATTTCAAAATGAAAGATCATGCTTTCTTTAATTTGCTTCTTTATATGACACAGTATACAGAAACAAATCTTTATTTTAAAATTGTTTCAGGTAGAAATATAGTTCAGTAATTTCTATTTTCTGTGTAAAGGCTTTTTTAATCATGAAGTGTCTCAATTGATATATTTTAAGAAATTCTGTTGTATAGAGCATTCATTAAAAACAATATTAACTGTACTTACTCTCTCCTGTCACACCAGCCTCTACTGTTTCATGCCCCTTCTGTTTCATCTTCTTCATGAAAATCATAAACTGATGACATTCTTAAACTGTGTTACTTCCTGGCTCAAGTGTGTGCTGCTACTACTGGCATTTCTAGGTGGGCATACAATATTTAACCTCTCAAAGACATGCCTTAGTCCAATGTCTGTATAGAACTTCTGACTTTTGATCTTGGAGTTGGATCACATGGCTTATTAGTCTGTGTCTTTGATATTAATGGCCATGAACAGGAGCTGTTGAAGCTATGCTGATTGGATTATCAGTGATGATTTGTTGGATGATGTCGCTTTGTGCAAGATAAACAAATTATATAATACTGAAATGCCCATAGTCAAAGTGCTGATCTCACAATTTGCACAAATTATAACCATGTACAAATCATTGTTTTTAAAATCCTTTGATTATAATGCAACATCAATCTAAAAAATTGTATAGCTTATTCCACTTTCCTTTTCTTAACCAGCAATTGTTATAGACAGTGTAACATCAAGATCTTCCACCCCAACCCCCTAATTATTTATTTCCACCTCCCTTACAACTCATTAGTTTCCCCCTCTAGTTCTAACTTCTACTCCCTTGCCTAAATTAATTAATTTCTTTTCAATAATGGACACTTTGGTAATAAGCTGAATGCAACAGGTATATATGTAATGAGTCTGCTAGCAATTGGAAATGGGGTAGATTCAGCTATCACATTCTTTTCCCCATTCAACCAATTCATTTATTTTTATTAATGCGCCCTTTGGTAATACACTTAAAGCATACAAGTGAGATACCACAACATAATGGATCCTTTAACAAATGGGGGAGGGGGGCAGATCTATCAAGCTGATTTTCCCCCCACTATTATGAATTAGTTCCGTATACATAATCTATTTAGTATTAAACATATGGAAATACCATGCATGTAACAGGTCATACAATATATTGTGCATGGGGGTACATGATCAATTAGCTGATTATTTCTCCTAACTGCAATTAGTTTCTTTTCCTTTTCCACATTTGATATATAATGCAGGTATATATTTACTTTACAAAATCTCATATATGGATGATTTCAAATGAACCTTTGCAGTTAAAAGACATTACAATTTCAGACTAATAGATTTTCAACAGTCACTTGCATAGTATAAGACACAACTGTTAAAGAATCTTCCTGGTTCTTCTTAGCAAACTTACAATGCATTAAAATGGGGACCATTCTGATGACCTAAGTAGTTAGAGCATCCACTTGTGATGTGGGAGGTTGTGGGTCAGACCCCAGCTGAGTTATATCAAAGACTTATACAAATGGTGCTAGCATCTGCCTCACTTGGTGCTCACCATTAAGAGGTTAGTTCTGAGAATGGTCGGCCTGGTTCCAGGATAATGTGACTGGGTGGGACATGATGTTACATGTCTGCAGGGCTATGCATGAGTGTTGTACATCACTTTAAACTAAATATAAAATCCAACACACACACACACACACACACACACACACACACACACATGATCATTTGCAAGGTTTTGTAAAAAAAATCTAGAGTGAGTGAAAGTGTCCAAGGAAATATTTGATGGGTACCTCAAGAAATAATACTGGGTAACTCTTTTGGAATTGGATCAACAGATACTATACACATACATGTCAGTAGAGATCAATGATGTTGCACTCATAATCTTGGCATCTTCTGCCCACACATTATTTGTTTACTTATTCCTGTCCTGTAAATACTTATTTACATTGTTTTTGTGGTAATTTCTAAGTGATTTAGTAATCATTGTGGAGCACATGTCTGACAATACTATTTCAAGAAATTTTGAAGCTGTCTTCGCTTGTAGCTTAAAACATACAATTACCTACACCTCATACAATTTGCAGTGGATGAAAGAAGTGAGAAGAGAGAGAGATTAAGCAATAGAGAAAGACTGATATAGGAAGAAGAGCGCAAGACAGATGAGAGCCATAAAAACAGTGGAAGTGAGAGGAACACAAGAGGAAGACAGAAAAGAAAAAGAGGAATACAGAAAAAAGAAACATAAAGACAAAGACGAGAGAGAGAGAGAGGAAGAAAGATACAAGAAGATAAATAGAGAAATAAGAAAAAGGGCAGTTTTATTAAGGAAAGAGAGGCGTAAAGAGAGAGAGAGAGAGAGAGAGGGCGAGAGAAAGAGAGGGAGGGAGTGAGGGTGTCAGGGCTGATTATTTTCCTGCAGGAAGAAAATCACCTGGCTAAATTGTTACCAAGGAAATTGTTAGGAGAGGAGGGGGATTAGGTCTTTTTAAGACTTATGTATAATGAAGACCAGCTTGTCATCCAACATATATAAAATCATGGATATTTTCAGATCTTTTTCAATAAAACCATAATGTTAATGTGCCTAAACTGTCAAATCAAATATGGTTATCCTATTTTTAAAGCACCATTAGTGTCCCATTTTTATAGCATATTAGTACTATTTTTTTATCATTCTAAAATGTTGGGTGCAGTCAAATTTGGAGGTATGTCTTATAGTGTTACTTAACCATGGGATATTATGTGACACTGATTAAGTCCCCTCTATGCAGTATTATATGGTATCAAAAATCATTTCTGCTTCCACACATAAACTGTGCAATATGTTACCAATTAGAAAAATATGTAACCCATCCAAGAATTGGGAAAAACATAATATTCCTTTGAATAATTATGTTGATGATTGGGTTAACAAATCTTATCATAAGCGACTGAGAACAAATTGCAGATGATTAAATAAAAATTAAATGTGTTTAATGTTTCTAAAAACAGAAAATATAAAAGCTGAAATAATGTTCGAATATGAAAAATCTACAACTTTAAAACATATTGTTCTCTTTAGATTACTGTCTTTAAGACATTATTATCTCTCTATCCTATGGGCTTTGATGTAATTAATATAAAGATATTTATAGCAGTGCATAAACTTATCAATGTTTTATTAATTAATACACAATCAAAACCATGCCTATGTATGCCATCTTTTATTGTGCTATTTTATTATCAATGAAATAATTATATGTACTAGAATTTATCATGTATATATATATATATATATATTATATATATTATATATATATATATATATATATATATATATATATATATATATATATATATATATATGACTAAGATCTACTTTCATTCAGTAGACATTGTTTTTTTGTTTTTGTACTATTTCCCATGCAACGCCAGCAGTTGATCAGATCCAACCCATGACTTCTTCACAGTTAATTATAAATGTTCATAACTTTACAGAGAATAGTTGTTAACATTAGTACATAGTATTATATTCTAATTTTAAACTCATTACAGAATATAAGCTATGAGAAAGAGAGAGAGCCGAAGAAAAGTAAATTTATTGTAAGAATTTCCACCTATATACATATATGTACCAATACATATATGCACATTAAGCATTCACTCATTACAAGTTTTATAAAGTAACTATGGTTGTTACTCATTTGAAAGCAATTCAATTCTGCTATTATTTTAAATGTTATTTTAAATACGTATTTTCCCTTAATAGCAATCTTTGAAAATTAAACAATTACCATTGTAATAAGAGTTTCTGACACTAGGAAGAAATCTAACCTTGCCTTGATAGGTTTATTTTTTCTCCAAGTGGATCCTTTTGAATCTATATTATTTTCTCATCAGAAATAAATTTGAATACATTCAACATAAAAATCAATTAGGACAATTAATGTTCATAAGTTTGAACGTGTAATTTTGAACTGAAGTATCTAAAACTATATTGTTGCTGTTTCCATCTACTTTGCGTCTGTGTATAGGCAACTTAAAGTTATTGCTCAATACAATATCTTCTCCCCTTGAATCTGAATGCAAAAGAAATTATATATTGGTAACCCCAATATGATCTAATATATCTCCTGTCATTTAGTAAAATGTGTATCTTGCAATAGATATATTGAGTATTCCTCATTTTCTTCAGGTAATTCATTACATCTCCAACCCATAGCAATATGACAGGATAGATTTTTCACAAGGCAGTTCTTTTATATAAATGTCTACATGGAACTGCACTAGAATATCTTCAGGACTTGTTCAGGCCTTTTTCACCAAAATACCAGTTGGGAATAATATCACATGGAAAACTTCTATTACCAAAACCAATAACAGAGCAATTCAAAAAGAGTTTTCAATATTCTGGTACAGTTGTATGGAATAAATATTAGAGTACTTAAAACGAGATATCATGAGCATCATGTGTTTATTATAGATGATGATCATACCTATATTTATAGGTATTTCCTTAATGACAGCTTCTGTGTAGACTGTGACAATAATTATTGTTTGTTTTGTTTTGTATGGTTTAACGCCATTTTTAGGCACAATATAGGCTATACATGGCGGCCAGTATTAATGGTAGAGGAAGAACCCGGAAACCCCCCGGAAAGAACCACCGACCCACGAGGAGCTACCGGCAAGCTTACTCACATAACTATATTAGCCAAATCTTAGACCTGAACACACGCAGACAGAGGTGAGATGGCAGTGATCCGTAACGGACAGCGCTTTAGACCACTCGGCCACTCTGGGCCCCTCACTAATTATTGCTATCTTCATATAATGTGCATTTTCATACTCTCCTTAAGAGGGCCTCAAGGGAGAATAGTCCTTTACTAATGAGCCACCCTCTATAAATAAAGCATTATTATTATTATTATTATTATTATTATTATTATTATTATTTTTATTATTATTCATCATAGAGGCAATTCTCAATGAGTCATCCGCTGCCTTTATTATAAAATTCTTATATCTGATATTGATCATTACATTACTTCTAGGATTTGTTGAGATATTCTATTTGATAGTGAACATTTTATTTTTAAGGCTTATGTTATATATAAAAAGAAAGTTCATATATTGTCATTAAGAGAGAGAAAAATAAATAGAAAGAGCGAAGGTCATTTCTGAAATAAAAAGTAACACAAACAATCAAAGGTCATTTAATAAAGTTGATAGAAATAGAAATGCAAAAATATTAAAGAAATAGTAAACCAAATATCCAGTCATTAAATAAGAGTATTTTGCAACTGTCATCCTTGTTGTTTTTACACAAAATTGGGTAACTTATCCTTTTCAGATTTAAGAACTTTGTTCTGTAGAATTTCTTTTTAGTTAAAATATCTTATGTACTTAAAATGATATGGCCTGTTAGTATACTTCATGTTGTTTACTTGATATTAGAGAAAAAGTTTCTTGCTTTTCGGCTTACCAATAGATATTCTTTTCAATGAAATGTCAGCCACATTACACAAAGTAGCTTCTATGCAAACAACTTCACCTAATATACACTACTCTCTCAAAAGTACATAATAACTGGTGAGTGCCTGCTTGAATGTGAAATTCAAATTCATTTGTTTCTTTTTTGTTGTTGCATCATGACATTTACAAATCTTTATACATTTTGACATAGTGAATTGAACTTTGACATTTATTGAACAATTAATGAAAGTAATTTGTGAAGTTAGTAATTATTCATTAATATGTGTGTTTTATCAGTATATATAATTTATTATGTAGCAACAGATCACTGAAAATGTATGAGAATGTGTGAATGAAAAAAAATGTGAACAAAAGTAAACATATGATAACTGTTCCTTATATTTGTTGGTGTGTTTTGGAAAGGACCAAAATATTAAAATGAAAACTTCTTTTTAACACCGTTTGATAAATTAAAAAAACTTTAGAATTTTGAAATATATAACTGATGAAAATAAGAATATATCATGAAATATGCATCACTATTCCAATTTTCTCAAAACTATGTTAATGGGTCAAACATATTGAGGGAAAAATGTACAATAAGAAAGAATCACATATAAAATCATTTTGGGATTTTACTTCCCACAATTTGCTAAAGACAGACTCTCACAATTTCATTAATTGCACATAAATGCCCAAAAGTTAACTTTGAAAATCATTTGCATTCTGCATGTATTTCTATGCGAGACATTAAATTTACTAACTTGATTTAGTCTACCCACCTAACCTTCGTATCTATCTACCTATCTTTTAAATAAGTAAAGATTGAGTATTATAATTTGTATTATGACAGTATAATAATCCACCATTTATTTATTAACTAAGTATCTATTCCATAGTGGCTCTTCAATAACTATTTTGAAGAGACTCAAAAAAGTACTTGGAACACAAGAAATTTAGAACAAAATTTTACTGTTCAAGTTTCATTTTGATTTTCCTTTCATGTAGCCCAGTGCTAACAGTTGGACATGTAACAAGGGTCATCCTGATTATCACCATCTCTAATTCAAATTTCACAGCTAAAATCACTTGGGAGAGCATGGTTAATTACACATTTGAATAATCTAATCATGATGGCAAGCCTTTGATGATGCCCTATGGACCACTTGCTTGTAGTTAACAGTCTCTGACCAAAGTTATGGATCGTAGATTATTTCATTATTTGGATTTGGTTTAGCTGAAAATTTCTACAATTTTTAAAATATAACTTTATATGCATGTCACAACAAAGTCAAGATATTAAAAGGGATTTTCATATATCCATATGATCGGACAAAGCAGTACACTGACATCATAATTCATCAAATTTGAGCACAAGGGAAAAGATTAAATGTACAGATCTTGGTGCAAATTTTGTATGCACATAACATTCACTACAATTCTCATTGGCTAATTTTTTGGTAGCTGAATGAGTAAATAAACAAACTAACTGAATCTTGATTGAACAATATTTGAAAGGACTGTAGATGTATATTTTAATAATCTTGACATGTAAATTCATGGAACAAATGTAATTTTAAAGTGGGTTTGATAATGTTATGAACTATATGTTAATAATCTACTTATCAAATGCATCATAGGCTTATTTTAATATTTACATGATAAGAAAATAAATTAATCTGTATGATAATTAGGCATTATGAAATTACCAGTAGAAGCACATGTAGCAATCAGATCAATTGGTTGAAAAATTACTTTGAAAAGTGTGTACAATCTGTAGTTAACTTCAACACCTATTAGAGAAATATGTTATTATGTTTACACCCATGGCTGAGTATCCACTGCACTACTGTCTTCAATGCAATGTGTTGATAAATATTGATTGCAGATAAATTATAAAATTAATTCCTTTTATAAATACACGTGTGACTTTATTTTTTTTCTCAACTGCTCATCTCAACTATAACAATGCGAACACTATAAACTCAACATTGATATGGGTTGTGAAAAAAATTAGGTTGAATTGTTCATATCATATAAACACCAGAACTTTATAACAGGGCACCTTGCAAGTATATAAACAATACAAGGCCCGAAGCTTTTTCACATCTGGCAAGATAGGTTGCTTGCTTTCTAGGTTAAGACTTGAACCAAAAAACGGCTGTGTTGTGAATGACATATACATGCTTTTTACATTGAATTAATATATCATGGTCTGTTGTGTCAAATGCTGAAGACAAATCATGGAGTGTGTGGAATGTAATCTTTCCCCTATCCAAAGCAGAGAGAATGCCATTAACTACTTTCAGAAGTGTAATTTCAGTACTGTGGCAGGGGAGATATGCAGACTGTACATTGCTATAAAGACTGTTTGAATTCAGATGAGATACATGCTGGGTCAGAACAACTTTTTCTAAGATTTTTTATATGAACGGGAGATTAGAAACTGGTCAGTAGTTCTTTAAAGCATTAAAGTTGAATGTTAGTTTCTTCAGCAGAAGGTTTTATACTGGCAGTTTTGAAAAATAATGGGAATTCCTCTGATGAGAGAGAGGTTTTAATAACATCAGTTAGTAAAGGCAATATTGGATCGAAGCACTCAAACAGCAGTGATGTTGGAATTAGATCAAGTTCACATGACTTTGGTGCACTCATCGTCACAACTATCAGAAATTAATCCATGTGCTGCTAATTGTTGTCGCTGAAATACTGTAGTGGGATAATTTGGCTAAATGGACTATGTTTGTGACATTCTTCTTGGCAGCTTCATAGATTAGCTTATGAAAGTGAGTCTGTTGGAAAGTCAAAGCCTCTCCACTTCACAGTGGTCTTTTTTAATGGTGCAAAGTTGGTCCCTAACACTGCTATACCATGGAGAACACTTTTGAATTGATACTCTGCACTTGATGGCTGAGATGTTTTCAAGCAATGAACACAGGCAGTTATCAAGTTCTTCTACTGTAGGAGGTAAGCAAGTTGTTAGGTTCGCTTGGATGTCATGCATTAGTTTGGTTCTATTTATCATATCGAGGTGTCTTTTAATAGCAAGTAAAGGTGAAGGAACTGATACATTCAGATAGCATATAATGCAGTAGTTAGCTGATGCAAGTTCGTGGGATACAAGGATGGACCATAGAATATTATAATCAGGTCTATGAAGACTTCAGTCTAAAATGTGACCATGTTTATTGGTGGGCTGGTTAACTGTTTAAGGTTGAAAACATGAATGGAAATAGGATCATGCTATTGTTATCTGTGTTGCCTCCAAAGCTAAAGAGCAGCACATATATTTGTATTGTCTAGCAGCAGTTGTGTAAATTACATGATTACTAGTATTTTCATTTTTTTCAGTTTTGCTTATTTATAAAAAGACATCATGTCCAAGTTTTGAATGGGCTGTAATGAAACAAATTCTGGAATAGTAAAACTATACTATTAAGATAATACTTGATCTACATTATTGTGATTACTATACAATATCTGAGGATATTCCATCCGTGATAACTTAATTGATGATTAGTTTAATGTCATTCTCAGTGATAATTTCCCACATATATTCATGAACTTAGTAGCATTTATCTAAATTCATCATGAAAGACTCACAATACACAAATTTGATGGAAATAGGTGGAATATGGTACATCTCTGTGTGTCTGGCTGGCTAGGATTAGTTGATAGTGGATGCAATAATTTACTTTACAAAATATTTAGAAAGCTGATCCTTTTTTCAAATGAAAAAAGTAGAGACTTAAAATAAGGTTACTGAAATCTGCACCAGATTCTTTGGTGCAATATTGAAAACATTTCAAACACTTGGAATGACAGAAAATGCCATAACATTTGGCTTTTCAGTCTACACAGAAGCTGTCATTAAGGATATGCCTATAAATATAGGTATGATCATCAGCATTTAAACATCTAACATTATTGAATTTGTATTATCATGGAGTTTGCATACTCTACTATGATAGCAGGACAAGTAACACAATTCATAAAACCAAGTGACTTATTTTTGAGTCAGTGTATGGCTCTCTCCAGGCCATGCTCTTGGTGTAAAATTCCTTTGATCATGACAGGCTTTCATTGATCTTGCTGAGTGCTTAAAAGCTGCCTGCTGGGCATGTAATAGCCTTGATAGAGGCAGAACTGGTAGAAGGCATTCAACCAGTTACTGCAGTATAAATAAGGTTAGTTTTCTTGCTACCAGAGAAGTTCAACTGAAATGTCCAAAGTGTGAAGAGATGGACAAGGACTTGTACAGAAAACTTCTTGGAAATGAGTTCAACAAAGGTGTGTATAGATTTAAATTGCTAATTTGTAAACATTCTATAGGTTAATAAAACAAACAATATAAACAATAGTACATAGTTATATTATGTTAAATTATCTATTAGTATTAGGCACTTTTATTAAACTATTCAGGGATTTTTATTCCATTCAGTAAGCATAGCCCACATCTTATCAGAGCATACTCAGTATGAATTAGATTTGGCATAGTTTTGTAAATTTATGTTGTGAAGTTGACCCTATGAGCATGTATTACATTTTATCAAATTTAAGTGTAAACTTTTCTAAAGATATTTTTAGCATTACATGTAAAATATTTCAGACCAGTAGATTTACATATTTTGACTAAAGATATTCACTCCTAAACCAGTAGATTTTATTTTGTCTTCATAAACATTATGTTGCAAGTACTGAAATGTTTTTTTCCCGCTGTAATATTTTCTCTCTGCATACTATAATATAACAGCAAGTTTTGAACATAAATCAGATTCAGATTCTGATGGAAAATGCTATAACAAAAGGGAATAATTTAATTTTCAGTTCACTGCAAAGATTTAAAAAAAAAATTAATAGTATTTTTAGTTTCCATCACAAGATTCCTGCCTGGTGACCACTGATGGAATTCATTTTGATTATTGAGCCTAACACTTACTGGCTATCAACAGTTCTCTGGTACAGATTTCTACTTGAATAATTACTATGTATTTCTTTTAAAATAATAGAGAATATACTCTTGATATCAGTATTTTTATAAGTAAAATGCTATTGGCATAAATGCATTCAAATATTTAATTATCATCAGCAGTAGGAAAAGAAAACTCAGAATGATAGTTGCGTAACTTTTAAAAGGTATGTTAGGTGAATTAAAGACTGCAGCAAAAACTAACAGGTTGAGACTTAAATTTTTTATCTTGCAGATATCGGTCTCCCAGCAACAAGATTTGTTCAGAAACGGTTGTCATCTTGTATGTCTAATATAGGTAAATTACAATTTGTATTTGTTACACAGCAAGAACAGCAACTACTACTACAACTACTACTACTACAGTAATTGCCACTTAGATTGCAAACTTAAAGCATAGAAATAAAGCACTGAAATGGTAGAGTGAAACATATTTTCATTTCAGTCATGCATTATTCACCTACTCCACCAAAATAACTTTGAGGCTAATTAGTTATGGATGTTTATATGCTTAATTATTTAAGTGCCCTGATTTTACTGCATTAAAATCATTTTAGTATCATTACTTAATTCTTCTAATTTTATTTGACTTTTTCAGTAAATCTTCTTTGAATCTTAATCAAGCTCTGTAGCTTAATTATATTAAAAGAAAAACAGAAAGATACAAATTATTAAGCAGTTTAAATGTATGCATTAGTATGAAAACATCACAAAATTACTAGCATCATCATGTGCATAACATTAATGTTTGTTTTAAAATTTGTCTGCATACTAAAATCTGAAGACAATTTCAAATACCATATGTTGCAAATTTCAATGTGAAAAGAAGAAGAGCTGCATTAGATTTAACTTTCATTGAAAAGGAAAAATCTGTGGCATGTGGGTGCAATAGTCATTGCAATGACAACTTTACAATGGAGGACATTTTAGTCTGGCGACAAAAATTGCACATACTACCTGAAGGACCTAAACGGATGACAGTACTCATTAGCATCATCCGAGAATGTGCAGTGACATATAAACATACAAAAACACAGACTTTCAAGGTCAATGACAAGACTGTATGCAGGTATGTATGGAATATAAAGTCATATTTGTTATTTTCAGACACCTTCCTTGTACACAACAAGATTAGTGTTTTCATTGAAACTGTCATATCCATCAGCACCATTACAAAAACACCATAAATCTGACAAATTTAAATCTGAAGGAATGTTATATGCATCAGAAATCAGATAAAAAGAGTTGTACACAATTTAAGCCATATTTAAATGTTAAATCAGTCCTTTAACATTTGAGACTTAGTTTATATCAACATCTAGTTGTCATAGATGCTCATCAGATTTTGGACAAATATAAATAAACATGTATGATTTTCGGTATGTGTTTATGACCAGACCATTTTTAATACAATTCAAATCAATTTTAAAAATATGAATTTACTTGAGTGGGGAAAGGAGATGTAGAACACTTATTTTTATGGATATGTAGATGGCCAAATTATATATATATATATATATATATATATATATATATATATATATATATATATATATATATATAGTGTTCTTTTAAAGATTTTAATTATTACTTAGTCATCTGGACAAACTGAAGAGTACATTTTCCAAACAAATATCTGTTCTCTGTTCTCATGAAACACTACAGTCAAATGTAATGGCAATTGTTCCAAAATAAACATGGTTTAGTACCTAAACATTTATCTCTGAAAGACATACATTGTTTTATGGATATTTTATAAGAAGCAAATAAATAGTTTGTTCAACTTCTCCTTTTAAATGAAATGTCATGTTAAACTTGAAAATACCAGTTATAAAAGCACCTGAGTGAATAGTTCAAAATATTTCCACTGAAGACTGTTACATTGAAACAATTATGTAATATTGATACAATACAGATACAATGAGTTAATGTTTCAAATAATATGTGCCAGTAAACTTCTAATGGTTTATGATGAGTTAGAAAGTTGATTTAGCAAGAATTAATGAAAATTGAATGTGCAACTCTCAATTATATCTCACAGAATTATGATACCTATTATGATATTTAAAAAGAAAAATCTGAGTGTTAATTTTCCAACTAAATTGCAATGAAATTTGAACATTATTTATAATTTTTTATATTAATTTCTTCTATTATGACAGTAAAACAATCATTCAAAAGACTTGCTTAGTTTAGTTTAAAATAAATAAAATTCATTTAAAAATTACTGATCCAAATTTTTCAGGTATACATAACCCAACAAGTCTCAGGCAGGCATTGAGCTGAATGAGCAGATAGAAGAAGATATGATGTTGGGAGACATGTTTTGTACCTTGCAGATGCAACTATCGGTCAGGTCATGGAAGTTGCGCCTGCTGAGATTACAATTAGATTATACAGAACAAAGCAATTTAAGGCGTCACTGACATCATGTAAACAGCTGACAATATCAGTCAGCAATATTTTACCAGGGGAATTTGAATTTCCTGCTTCAAGAAAATTGACGATAGGCATAAAAAGACTTATTGAAAAGAGATCTTTTATGTTAAAGTAAAAGTTGTTACAATGTACACCATTTCAGTCATATGTTCTTTAATAATAAAATTTGTTATATTTTTAAACATTTGTTTTAATAGTTTGGTTTTCTCTAGATTTTGTACACATCCATCTTCCTGTTGGTCCATCTCTCTGTTAAATACTTGATAAAGTTTGTAGGTTTTACAATTTTTGCCGAAATACTAGTTTGATTAAATCAATTTCAATGACGAAAATCATTGGTGTGATAAAAATACAGTCATTTCATTCACTGATTTATTTCTAACCCAACTCTAACAAGTAAGGCCCTAGCACTGTCATTGTATGTGGGTTTTATGTTTAATGTACATTATGTACTAACACTGTGCCATGTTAGAGTAACATGATCAGAACACACATCTCAATAAAGCAAACCTCCCCACTGCTCTGTACCATACAATGACTGCTACATTTCACTGATGGACTCCAGTCCAGTATTACCTATCTGGCCTCTCCCATGTGTACAAACCAGCAAGATACTTATGATCTTCTTCTGGCAATCATATACTCATTATTCCCACTATGAAAATGAAGTCATATGTACAACATTCATTTGCATACCAGGGCCCAACAACTTGGAATGAATTGCTAAATGAAATTAGACACAAAGACACTGTAATCCCTTTTAAGAGTCTCTTAAAACTCTGAAAAACATGTCAACTGCAAAAGCAAACTTAAAGACTTAATGTTGTTTCCTACCTTAAATATTTTCAGCATGTTTTTTTTTTTTTATAGTTTCATGTGTTTTTTTTGTAGTCAAATCATTATAGATGTTGTAAAATGCTTAGAGCTTCTAAAGATTAGGTGCTATACAAAGTCCTCATTATTATTATTATTATTATTATTATTATTATTATTATTATTATTATTATTATTTATACTATGGGTGAGTCTATTTCCAACCAACATCACTATTATGTACATAGAAAAACCACTTGTTAAATCCATGTGAAAGGCAAATGTGTAGAATTCATTTAGCCAAGATTTGGTTTCAACCAAAGAGTGTGAAGAACAGCTTTGTAGGAATTAGCCAAATTGGGTTAAAAGGACATTAGTTGTGTACCAGCCTTACTGAATATGGCAACAGGAATCCTTAGCCAAATTTTGGCTAAGCATTAATTTAGCCAAGATTTGGTTTCAGCCTAACAGTGTGAAGAACAGCTTTGTAGGAATTAGCCAAATTGGGCTAAAAGGACATTAGTTGTGTACCAGCCTCACTGAGTATGGCAACAGGAATCCTTAGCCAAATTTTGGCTAAGAATTCATTTAGCCAAGATTTGGTTTCAACTTAAGAGTGTGAAGAACAGCTTTGTAGGAATTAGCCAAACTGGGCTAAAAGGACATTAGCTGTGTACCAGCCTCACTGAGTATGGCAACAGGAATCCTTAGCCAAATTTTGGCTAATTTAAAACCTGCCTAGCTCCTTCCACAGACAGTAAAGCCATTGAATAGTTATGTACTATATATTGATCAAAAGCTCTTCAAAGATTCTCATTATGTGCCTTTTCTGCTTTGGGTTAAGAGATTTTAGCCCATAGCAGAGGCCTGATTTGAGTAAATGGAAAAGCTCAAGTGAAATCGGAAGCTGTTCTGGGTAGATCTATCGCCTAGATTGAGTAGATCGGAGACCCAGGAGTTGTTCCATCTGAGAGGGGTAATCAGAACCATCTGACAATTCTGACCCCTTAACTTCTGGATTAATTCCAGTACCTAGACCGTGGGAGGGTAGGAGAATGCCCACAACCCTTCCCAGGTGATTGATCGAGCATCCACGACCCAAGCTTCTGGGTCTGGAACCTGTGAGATGAAAGGTGGAGAACTTGCGATTCCATCTTGTTGCAAAAGATCAATCATCGGACGTCTCCAAAGTGTGTCAATTGGAAGAAAGTCCGATTGATGGAGTGACCATTCTGTGTGAATGACTAGATAGAGTGTCAGCCAAGACATTGAGTCTGCCAAGAATGTGTCTGAATTGTACATTGAGGTGGAGATTGTCGAACCAATGTAGAAATTGCCAGTTCAGATTGCACAGGTCTGGTGATTGGTGTCCCCTTGTTTTGAGGCAAGGCACCACCACAATGTTGTCTGACATAATGAGGGCAGTTTGTAATAAGAGTTGATCCTGCCCGAAATGAAAGGCATTGATGACAGCCGTTATTTCTGAAAGGTTGATGTGGAAAGGGCTCGCCCCTGGCACCCACGTGCCGCTGACAGTATCGAAGTTCGGCAACAGGTGGGCACCCCAACCGTAGGTATTAGTGGCGGAACATACCGTTATCCCCTTGGGGTATCTCCAGAGTAATCCCTGTGGACAGCCTACAGGGGTTGTGCCATTGACTCAAGAATGATTGTATCTCTGGCGTGAGCATGACTGTTTTCTGGGATCGAAGGGACTTGAAAAGAGCGCAATTACGCTAGCAACGTCCTTTGTAAAGGGCGCATAAAAGGACGGCTGATCAGGATCAAGTCTGCTGCCGCATTGAATAATCCGAGGATCTGCAACTCTCTCGCTAAAATGCGCATCCTGTCGGAAACGGACTCTACGAGTGCAATTATCTGGATAATCGCAAACTCGAGGAAGCCTTACCAGATTCAGATCGGGAGAAACTCCACACCCAGATGGACCAAAATCCGGATTGGACAGAGATCAAACTTTATCCAGTTCACGAGAAAGCCTATATGACGTAAAGTGATATAAGATCGTTTCTGCCTTTGAGCAGAATAGAACTTGACAGATGTTTCTGGAGGATGTCATCCAAATATACTGCCGACGCAATAGATGAAGTCGAGCGGAACAGGGTGACAACGTAACCCATAACCTTGGTACTAGCCCAAGTGCTTAAATTTAGGCCAAAAGGTATGACATGGAACTGATAAGCCTAGTCCCGACAAGCACAACGGAGAATGTCCGCTACTCGTGGGATAGGGACGTGAAATGTGCGTCGGTCATATCTAGCCAGCTTATGATGGGGTTTAAGCGACGTGCCCTTCAGACATGCGTCACGACGTATCAGGTCTAGGTTGGCAGAAGCAGTCAGCGCATTGGCCATGGAATGGTGAGCTGCCTTGTTAAGAACCCTAGCTAACCGGGCCGTCGAATCCCAAGCATGTTCATTGCCAGATTTTTCAGCGATCCTGAAAATGGCTAGGGAGGCTAGGTCTAACAGTGAAGACGTAGCGACTACATTCGAACCAGCTTGGACGTGGCATTGAACACAGTTTTGTCCACTTTATAAGACAATGCCCCAGACATATGGACTGCTGCCCTATTTTATCCCGAGCCAGGACCTCAGTATTGAACGCATCGGAGTGAGTTTTGTACCATCGACCTGAAAACGACGCTGGTACTTGGCTTTCAGAAAAGAACGCCTTAGCATTTCCTGGATCCCCTATACGTGTCGACAGACGGTCATTAATTTCCTTAATTTTGTCGACTGGGGAAGGAGGCGGAAGGATAGAATCTCTTCCCCTTCATCCAGATCGACCGACGCACTAACCCTATAGTCGGTAATTGCAGCAGGAGGTGGAGGGCATTCTGAAGGGGCCTTAACACCCTAAAAATTTCCTCCACACTGCGGCTTTGAAGCTGAACTCAGTCCGTTCCATAGTTGGATCTGCATACAGCTGATTTGCCTGTGATTCATCGCACTCACTATGTGCATAATCTTGCTCTGGTAAAGCATCCATATCGGGGTAATGCATACCAGGTGGCATAGATGACTCGATTCCGTCATCTCTAAAAAAGGCATTCACTCTCCCTTGTGGATGAGTTGATAGCCTATGGACGGCCAGCAATGCCGAATGAATTGATTGGTATATGTTTGGCCTGAACGCCTGCGTCGGGCCGGCTATGACCGGCACCGACCGCTCGAATGGTCGGGTTGGATCGAGAGATTCATCGCCAACATCAGAGTCATGGTAGTGATATGTAACCGGTAGTACGGATTGACAGACGTAAACATCACTAGAATCTTCGTCAATCCGATTTGTGCGGATTGCGGTATGATAAAAGTCCCCGTGCTGGTACAGCGGTACAGTCGGACGGACTGGTATATGACTAAAATCTCCATACGGTTGGACGACCGGTGCCTGTTGGGCTGGACGGCCGGAGCCGGATGGACTGTCAGTGCCGGCAAGTGTCGGCTGGAAGCTTGGCTGGACAACCGGTGCCATTTGGGTTGAACGGTCATTGCCGGATCGACGCCCGGTGCCGGTTAGTGCCGCCTGGATGACCGGTGCCATATGGCTGAACGGTCATTGCCGGATCGACGCCCGGTGCCGGTTGGTGCCGGCTAGAAGGTAATAATAATTACATAATGCTTATGTAGTGCGGCCAGCACTGTGCACCCATCTACCATTCGCTCAGAGGGAATGTTGGTTCTGGTATAGCTTGCATATCTGTACAGCATACCAGGTGACCTAGATGACGCAATTCTGTCATAATTGACACTTTCACTAAATCTCCCTTGTGGAGAAGCCGTGAACATATGGACGGCCGGCACTAACGGCTGATTGAACTGACGAATGGTCGGCCTGAAAGTCCTGTTCTGGTAAAGCTGCCATATCTGGGTAGCGCATACCAAGTGGCATAGATAACTCAATTCCGTCATCTCTGATAATGTCACTAATTCTCCCTTGTTTTAAAATCACACCGACACGTATTTGACGTGACGGGAGGTGTACACCGGCGATACCGACTGATTTGTCTGGTATATGGTCGGCCGGAATGTCGGCGAAGGTCCGGCTATGACCGGCACCTGCCTCTCGAATGGTCTGATTGGACGGAGATACATCTATAACATCTCTCTCATGGTAGTGATATGTAACCAGTAGTACAGATTGACTGACGGGTACATCACTATAATCTCCGTAAATCAAATGTACAGCCGGTGCAGGTTGATGTCGGCTGAAAGACCGGTGCCATTTGGGCTGAACGGTCATTGCCGGATGGACGGCCGGTGCAGGTTGATGCCGGCTGGAAGGTCGGTTGCACTACCGGTACCATTTGGGCTGAACGGTCGTTGCCGGATGGACGGCCGGTGCAGGTTGATGCCGGCTGGAAGGTCGGCTGGACGACCGGTGCCATTTGGGCTGAACGGTCGTTGCCGGATGGACGGCCTGCATAGGTTGATGCCGGCTGGAAGGTCGGCTGGACGACCGGTGCCATTTGGGCTGAACGGTCGTTGCCGGATGGACGGCCGGTGCCGGTTGATGCCGGCTGGAAGGTCGGCTGGACGACCGGTGCCATTTGGGCTGAACGGTCGTTGCCGGGTGGACGGCCGGTGCCTGTTGATGCCGGCTGGAAGGTCGGCTGGACGACCAGTGCCATTTGGGCTGAACGGTCGTTGCCGGGTGGACGGCCGGTGCCTGTTGATGCAGGCTGGAAGGTCGGCTGGCCGGCCGGTGCCATTTGGGCTGAACGGCCGGTGCCTGTTGATGCCAGCTAAAAGGTCGGCTGGCCGTCCGGTGCCATTTGGGCTGAACGGACGGTGCCAGATGTATGGCTAGTGCCGGTTGGTGCCTGCTGAAGTGCCGGCTGAACTGACGGTGTCGGCTGGACGGACGGCTGGACGGCCGGCGAAAGTGCATAATAAAATGGATCCAATTGATCCAGCCTAGACTCCATGCGTCCGGACTTACAGGCCCGAAAGCCATGCACGGACCTGCGGTGAAATTTACATCCACTGGGCAGCCTAAACCATGTCAACATAATTTCCTCCATTTCCACATTGCCAACACCCATTTTGCCATTCATGCCTTCGTTGTCGACTTTGCTACTGAAACGACAAAAGAAGAGAACAAAGCACAGATTTAAAAAATTCAGCATATTATTAATTCGATAATACTATAACCGTTATTAACGGAGTAGTCAAATTATTCCGTGCCATGTTAACTCTTAATGACCACACTAGTTATCACCGTGAGCATGTTGCAATAGGTCGTTCAAGACGAAGTCTACTGAAACGAAAAGATGATAAACAAAGCACAAATTAACAATTCAGTACGCTATTAAGTCGCTATTCCATAACCGTAATTAACGAAGGAAGCGAAATGATTAAGTGTCGCGTGAATTCGTGACTACAACACGAAATTCCGCCATTAAATAGTCGCAACTGGTCGTTCAGAGACAAAGTCTACTGAAACGGAAAGAAGATAAACAAAGCACAAATTAACAATCAGTACGCTATTAAGTCGCTATTCCATAACTGTAACTAACGGAGGAAGCGAAATGATTAAGTGTCGTGTGAATTCGTGACTACAACACGAAATTCCGCCATTAAATAGTCGCAACTGGTCGTTCAGAGACGAAGTCTACTGAAACGGAAAGAAGATAAACAAAGCACAAATTAACAATTCAGTACGCTATTAAGTCGCTATTCCATAACCGTAACTAACGGAGGAAGCGAAATGATTAAGTGTCGCGTGAATTCGTGACTACAACACGAAGTCCGCCATTAAATAGTCGCAATTGGTCGTTCAAAGACTTTTTTGAAGTCTACTGAAACGTCAAAGAAGATAAATACAGCACACATTATCAATGCAGCACGTTATTAGTCGCTAATATCGTAAACGTTATATACGGAATAAGCGAAATTATTGAGTGCTACATGTATTACATGCTTTGACCACGTTGCAACCTGGTCCGAAGTCTAGAAAAGGTGACAAAGTCACTCAAATTGGAAAATATTGTAAAATAATGTATACGACCTGTAGAGGAATGATTATCCAACACAGTAATTCCAAATTTAACTTCGGATGGTCAGAATTTACACTAAGATGGCTTGGATTCATTGGAGGTCTAATTGTACGTGTTTTCGCGTAAGCGAAGCTAAAAAACTAAAGAAGCGACACCTAACGGGTGGCAAGGGGAGGTAATGGGCAAGAGTTATTACCCTTTGTCTATATGACATAGACAGGAAAGACGAATTTTCGTCTTTTGGTAGGGCTGGATTCGCGAGGTAGCAGGCTAATATCCCTAAAGTAATGTGATTGGGGAACGTATTCAAAGGAGAAATACTAAGTACATTTATTAAATTCAAACAGTTAATGCATTTGGAGCAAAGTTTGCACACAACACATTATTTCATCTGTAAGACTTACAAGGCTTGTATCTCCATAAGTTGGATATTGGGTCACAGAGTTCACATGGACTGTTTGGATTAAACTGACCAGGAGCATAGCAGATGCCATCCAACATGCAGATTGTGGGCTGAATGAGAAAATCAACATTATAGGCTTTGTGAAACAATATTTTTCTCATGAAAACTGCAATATGAAGTACAAGACTTCCAATAAAACATGTTTATACCATAAATACTTGCTTATAAGTGAAGCCAAATGCAACCAACACATATCATGATCTGCCATAGGATAATGCACCTGCAAATCATGGTTTGTGTTGTTATTCTACTAATTACTACTAATTACTCCTACTAATTACTATGAATTACTCCTTACTAATTACTATTAATTACTCCTTACTAATTACTACTAATTAGTCCTTACTTATTACTACCAACTACTCTTTACTAATTAATCCTTACTAATTACTACTAATTACTCCTTAATAATTACTACTAATTAATCCTTAATAAATACTCCTCTGTGTCTGTCCAGTTTGGAGTTGTCTTATAAGTGAATGGTATTGTTGACAATATCACCAATAATGCCAGTAATAAATAATGTTGATAGTATTACCACTAATGCAACTATTTCTTAAGTGACACATCTTGGAATCTGCTGACACAAGAAAAAACAAAATAACTGCAGGACATAAAACTGAAATATGGCTGAATTGAAATCGATACTTTAACATTATATGTAATATTATTTTGTTTCTAAGAAAACTTTATTGTAATAGTCTTTGAATAAAAATTTATTTCATTTTATTTCTAAGAGTCAACATCATTTGCTCTCACTACATGCTGGGACAGTCCATAATGATGTAGTTTCTATTTATTAAATCATTTCAAATTTATGCTCTCCCTGTGTGTGTTGGAATGGCCTATAATATTCTATTTTTTAACTTGTAGACTCAACATAAAGTCTTGCTTTTCAAAAGATATGTTGGAACTTTCCAAAATGATCATTAGGAGATTTTGACCCCTCACCTCTAGCTTGATTCGGATCCACAGAGCACAATAGACAATTGAGATAGCATTATAACGTGTTTAATATAAACAGATTGCTTTGAATTCTTCTAAATCATATATCATGTCATATATGTATCATATCTATCTATCTATCTATCTATCTGATATTCTTGTTGCTTTAGGCATTGTAAAGCCTAACAATAGTGGTGCGCTGTTATATCCACAATCAACCAACTTGTTCATGAAGTAAAAGACATGTATTCATTTTATTTTCATAATGTTATGTTTTTAAAATGTTATGGGCTTACTGGCTTTGTCTGTAATCATATAATATTTCCTGTTACAAACCAGATGATCTTCAAACTGACTCAAAATTCCTTAAATGAATATTTCCACAATACAATCTTCAACAGATTTCTGATTCTTCTGTTTCTTACAGTGTTTTCAATGGATAAATCTCTATCAAATAATATTATAATTGACTAAAATTTTCACCTGTAGGTCACATGATCCTGCTGTGAGATCACACCTGTAGCAAATGGGATTGTAGGCAATGTGAAGCAATTCATTACTTTTAAGTCTTCCATCATTACTGACTGAAACTAACACTGCATGAAGAGGTAGATAACCATTCAAGTCACATGACAGGATATTGTTTGTCTGCAGTTTCGCTGGGGAGGTAGTGTAATTATTGATTCTTGTATATCCACTGGCTGAGACCTTGCAAAAGAGGCAAGACAAAAAAAGGAGAAAAATGATATATTCATAATTCATGCTCTGCATCACATTTCACCCATTTTGTAAAAAGTAGCTCCCGCAATGAAAATGTGGTTTCACAAAAGACTTTCATAGGAGAAAATTAATTTTGCTGCACGATGAGATGGTTTCTTTTTTCTCTCTTTAAAAAAAGGATATATAAATAGGGAATCATTAACTGAAAATCACACATTTGATGAATGTATCTTGAATCATCAGGCATCAACTTCACAAGTGATCAAAATGTCGGCAAAACATTACTAATTAGGCTGTTTGAGGATCCAAGAATAATTGGAATTTAAATTTTTTTTCTTTAGTAAAGATGACTTTACAACATCAAATTTAAATAAATTCCTAATGACTGGATTTTTGCCTGTCTTGCATAAGTATCTTTCCTGTGAAAAATTTGCTAATTACGTTTCCTCAGTTCCCATAATGTTTATAAATGTCAAAGTATTATGACCTGCATTAGCCTATGGTCCTCACAGCTCAAACACCAATAGAATATATTGCTGTCATGCATCCCATCATAAGTACAAACCGAATAAGAACTATTTTACCAATCTGCACCACAGTTTGTTTGCGTTTCAAACCCATTTGGAATTAAGTTTGTTTTCATTCCATTTGCATCTCATTCACATTTACATGGCCATAATCTTGTTATTCAGAAACACATTCCGAGTTTTCTTATAAAATTTCCATTCATTGTTTTCTTTAATTTATCTTAATCTGGAATGAAATAGAAATGCATTTATTGAAAACAGATTTTCCAGTTTTGAGAGTGTCAAATGTAGTTTTGGTTTTGTTTAGTTACTATGAGTGACAAAGATGTTTTTGTTTGGTTTAGTTTACCGTGAGTAATAATGAACATTTTGGTTTTGCTTAGTTATTGTGAGTGACAAATGTAGTTTTGGTTAGGTTTAGTTATTGTGAGTGACAAAGATGTTTTAGTTTGGTTTAGTTTACTGAGTGACAAAGATAGTTTTAGTTTGGTTTAGTTACTGTGAGTGTCAAAGATTTTTTTTGGTTTCATTTAGTTTACTGTGAATAATAATGATAGTTTTGGTTTTGTTTAGTTATCATGAGTGACAAAGGTAGTTATGGTTTGGTTTAGTTATTGTGAGCGACAAAGATAGCTTTGGTTTTGTTAAGTTCACTAAGAATGTCGAAGGTAGTTTTGGTTATGTTAAGTTTAATTCTTAAAGCAAAGCAATGAGAGTATGTTACTTGGTGCCAAGATAATTGGATTAAGTGCCTTGACTAAGTTAATGCAAGAGAATTATTGGTTTTTCAACTTGTTATTTTGGTACATACCTTAATAAAATAGCGGATGTATAAATTGCAAATGAAAGCACTGATTTTACAATAAATATGCAACTGCAAATGAAACAAATGAACAATATAAATGTACATTATGAGATATAATATTATATTGCTTATTTCATTTGATCCAAATAAAAATTGTACAGATTCCTGTTTTAATGTCATCACATCTGTGGCTGTTATGTCTACCTCAACAAGAACAATTTCACAGACGAGTGAAAAGCTGTCTGCAAGTGTGAAGTATCTAATCCATTTGTATCAGGTTTTTCACCACTGAAATTTTAGCTGCAGCCTGAAAATAATACCATTTCAAATAATCTCTTGAAATGAAATTGCTTTTGTTTTCATTTATTCATTATTCTGCATTTTTGCTCACTGCTATCTTCAAATGCACTCATATTTTCAGTTCATATATTCTGGATTCTGTTTTTATTTTACTGGAAAAATTACCTTTTTTAGGGCCTTTAGGAGTCCATGAATCAAACTAATTTATGTGGACTTTTGCTACATTCATCATTTTCAGTGAATATATTCTGCATTCTGTTTTCAATTTACTGGACAAATTCCCTGTTTCAAGGCCTTTAGGAGTCCATGAATCAAACTAATCTATTATGTTGACTTTAGCTACATTTTTTATCATAGGCATTATAGTGTCTGCAATCTTATAATGCCAACAGCCTTGTGTTCCATGTTCAATACAAAATTAATGTGATAAAGTTATCACAGAATACTAATTTTTTTGGTCATATTTTACTATAATTCTTGCAGGTTTGTAACTGGATTATAATCCTACAAAGGTGTGTGTGTGTGTGTGTGTGTGTGTAATACACTGTGAGGTTGTTTGTATTACAAGTCATATTTGTTCTTACCTCTAAAGTTTGGAAGTGACAGGTGAGTGAATCTATGTCCACAAAACCACTACCCTGTATATACAGTGTGTGGATGTACTCTGTTGTTGATGATTGCAAGTTATTTTCCCTCAGTTCTATAATCTGTGGAGCTACACTTGTCTTCACTGAACATGCAGCTCCATAATAACCATCATAGCAGCTGCACATCCCTACAATAAAAATAAAGTTAAAATGAAACAATCTTAGGTTCTTTGAATTAATAACCTAAATGAATGGGGGAAAACACTTGAAACCCATTAAAAACAACTTTCACTGACAGTCAGATAGACAAGATTTCTTTAAAAATGCATATTATGGACTGTAAAATTCATAAAAATTTCTTCCAGTATTTTATTTATCTTTCAATTCTTTTTATTCTGTGCTCACATTAAAGTAAAACGGCAGACAGATGCAACCTATCTTGTTGTGTCACACAAGTTGACACCTACTGACAAAGCTTGCAATTTTGGGATTTATGCTATATCTGTAATTAATAGTATATAGGATATTAGGCGAAATATATGGACTGTAATTTGGATTAGAAACCTCCCTTAGTACTATAAGAACTATCATGATAATCTATAGTCCAGTCTTGACTCAGGGAAATTCAATCTGGGTAACAGTCTAGGAACAGGACAATTCAAGCTTGGCAACAGTCTCGGGTCAAGAGAATTCAGTCTGAGTAACAGTCTATGTTGAGGGCTATACATTCTGGTAATAGAGTAGGCTTTGGGCAATTCAGTCTGGGTAAAAGTTTAGGCCGTGGACAATTCAGTCTGGGTAACAGTCTAGGCCGTGGACAATTCAGTCTGGGTAACAGTCTAGGCCTAAGATATATTAGTCTGGGTAACAGTTTAGGCCTAAGATAATTCAGTCTGGGTAACAGTTTAGGCCCAAGACAATTCAGTCTGGGTAAGTGTAGGCTGTGGGCAATTCAGTCTGGGTAACAATGCAGGATCTGGGCAATTCAATCTGGGTAACAATGTAGGCTATGGACAGTTCAGTCTGGGTAACAATGTAGGCTCTGGGCAATTCAGTCTGGGTAACAATGTAGGCTCTGGGCAATTCAGTCTGGGTAACAATGTAAACTGTGGGCATTTCAGTCAGGGTAACTGTAGGTAGAGGGCTATTCAGTTTAGTAATAGGCTATATTCTGGGCAATTCAGTTTGGGTAAGTGTTGTCTTTGGGCATTTCAGTCTGGGTAACAATTTAGGCTGAGCTCATAATCAGCTGGATAACACCCAGTCCACACATACTTCTTACATCTTTGCTTTCTACATCACATGAGGGTGCCCCATTCCAGCAAAATTTTTTAAAGTTTGGAATATAAAAATTGATGTTTAATGGGAGTACCAATGAACAAAGTTTCAATTTTTCAAAGGCTTTTGACCTTGTAAATAACAAAATCCTGCTGGAAAAGCTCAGCATATATCAAGTTAACCATGAAAGCTTAACTTGGTTTCAGTCCTATCTTGAAGGCAGACAACAAGATTCTATTTTAAATAAACTTTTAGATAAGAAACTGATAAAGTCAGGTGTTCCATAAGAACCTGTTCTTGGACCATTACTCTTTCTGCTGTACATCAATGATTTATTATATCACCTTGAGCTATCCACCACCAACATGTTTGCAGATGATATGATATTATATAATATCGAATAACAGGCCAGGAGATTAGCACTAAATTAAATCAAGATTTGGTAAAAATAAATAACTGGTGTGAACACAATGATATGAAGATAAATGTAGCCAAATCAAACGTCATGACCATTAGTTGTACAAGAGCAAAAGCATTGTAAAAACTGACCTCAAAATAATGATAAAAGAATGAATATACAGCAGTCTGAAAATGAAAAACTACTTGGAAAATACAAGTTGATAAGGTCATTACAAAGTTAATTCACTGCTTTAATGCTTCAAAAGAATAAAATCTTATCTTCCTCAAGAACAGAGAAAAATATTCTATCATGCATATATCATGCCACACCTAAAATATTGTTGTTCTATCTGGGGTAATAGTGTTTTAGAAAATCAGAAAAAGATTACTGAAATTTCAAAAAAAGAGCAGCTAGAATTATTCTTTGATGCTGATTTAGATAAACCATCAAGAAATCTTTTTAAAATCCTAAAGTGGCTTCCATGTCAGCAGAGAACTCAATTTCAGAAGGGTTTACTAGTCTGTAAGTCCTAAAATAGTTTGACTCCTGATTATCTTAAATGTAATTTTAAATTTGTTAAAAATGTACATATGTGTGAAGTAAGATCCATCACAAACAGTAATGTGTATTTACCAAATTCAGAGTTTTATAAGAAGAGTTTTGCTTTTTCTGGAGCCAAACTATGGAATTCCATACCACCTAATATAAAGTCAGCTGACACATGGCAAGCTTTAAAAAGCTTCTTAGTCAACATCTACAGAAAAAATCGTTTGTATGATTTTGTTTAATTCAGTACTACGACTTATTACAGCATTGTTATCATGTACTTGTCTTTAATGTTTTACACATGTTTGAAGCTACTATTTGTATGAATCCAGTATGTGTTCATTCTTAAAACCTTGCACAAATTTTATTGTAGCAGTAGACCAATTGACAAGTTTTTAACAACTGTTGTCTAAAGACAACATGCTATGTCAGTGAATGAAATGTCTTTGCTTCATAATTAATCCTTTGAAGCATGCATGTCAATGAATGGTCTTAAGCTTCATAGTTAACCATCCCATGCATGTCAATGAATGGTTTTAAGCTTCATAGTTAACCATCCCATGCATGTCAATGAATGGTCTTAAGCTTCATAGTTAACCATCCCATGCATGTCAATGAATGGTCTTAAGCTTCATAGTTAACCATCCCATGCATGTCAATGAATGGTCTTAAGCTTCATAGTTAACCATCCCATGCATGTCAATGAATGGTCTTAAGCTTCATAGTCAACCATCCCATGCATGTCAGTGAATGAATAGTCTAAGTTTCATAATTAATCATCCCAATCATGCATGTCAGTGAATGAATTGTCTTGGCATCATAATTAATCATCCCAAGTATGTCAGTGAATGAATTGTCTTAGCTTCATAATTAATCATCCCAAGAATGTCACTGAATGAATTGTCTTGGCATCATAATTAATCATTCCTAGCATGTCAGTGAATGATTTGTCTTAGCTTCCTAATCAATCATCTCAAGCAAGCATGTCAGTGAATGAATTGTTTTAGCTTCCTAATTAATCATCCCACGCATGTCAGTGAATGAATTGTTTTAGCTTCCTAATTAATCATCCCAAGCAAGCATGTCAGTGAATGAATTGTCTTAGCTTCATAATTAACCATCCCATGCATGTCACTGAATGAATTGTCTTGGCATCATAATTAATCATTCCTAGCATGTCAGTGAATGATTTGTCTTAGCTTCTTAATTAACTGTCCCAAGCATGCATGTATTCATCATGAGGTTTAGAAAATATACACAAATTAATAAAACTTAAAACCTTAACTAAAATTTTCAGCGACTGTGATTTTGATTCTGAAGTAAATGGGACATGTGAAAGAAAAAATTGTTTTAGTTTTAGAATTATTCAAACTAAGTTTGATGAGATCTATAAACGGGTTAAGGAAATATTAGCAAATGAAAAATATTAAATACTGTTGTCACCACCACTGCTATCTGAAGAGTGGCTGCCACGCCCAGCTTCCAATTAAAGTGGATTTGACAAAATAAACACATACTGCCAATATTAATGCTAAAGGTAAGACCAGCCTCCTAAATACCTAAAACACTTTAAGCACTAACTTAACTAAAGGATGTCATGAACACATAGCTATCATACTGTGATAATTTGAAATTACAAGTACATGAATGAATATTAAAAGCTGAAAACATAAGTCTGAAGCATATGCTGTTTGACCACTTTTACAAGTGCATTAAAACCTGTGTATCAAAAGCTGCCAAGAAGTGCAAATTTCTCCTTCATTGACAAGTGTTGTTTTTACATTGTTGTGTACATAAACATCTTATTTTTCATAACAATAATTGGTACTTCAAAATCAAACTACTGATAAACTGGCATAAGAAATGTGTACTCAGTGAAACACACTTGCTTATAATAAACATACATACAATACAACATTTGTTAGGAGTCATGGTTATCATGTTTGAGAAAAAGTACTTTATCCATTTTTTCCTATGCATTACGAAGGTATTTTATTAACAAACAAATAGTATCCTCTGTTAATTTGATTAACAAGGTTTCAAGAGAATTATATTGACATTTTTTTATTATGAATTTTAATTTTGTCCTCATTAGCAATTGTCCTTTGTATTGAGATAAGATATGCCTCACTAGAAGTGGGTGTAAGGAAACAAATAGGGGAATGCTTACCCTGACTACAGGTTCCTTGACCACTGCAATCATCAGGACAAGAAATAGAATCAATCTGCTGCAAAAGTACCTCATGGGTCATGTTAGGTACACTCAGTGTGGGGTCTAATAACACTGACAGCTTGCATCTGAACCTGTATGCATCCACTGCTAAGCTTACCATATCCAAAGAGTCTGTATTCTAAGGATTAAAATGAAACACGAGATGTCACAAAGAGATTACCATGTCAATATCATCTGTAATCTAAGGATAAAATGAGACACAAAATGTCATATAAAATGATAACTGTGTTCAAAGAGTGTAATCTAAGGATAAAATGAGACACAAAATGTCATATAAAATGATAACTGTGCCAACAGAGTGTAATCTAAGGATAAAATGAGACACAAAATGTCATATAAAATGATAAATGTGTTCAAAGAGTGTAATCTAAGGATAAAATGAGACACAAAATGTCATATAAAATGATAACTGTGCCAACAGAGTGTAATCTAAGGATAAAATGAGACACAAAATGTCATATAAAATGATAATCATTAAAACCTTGAAACTGGCTTGTGTTAAGAGGGAATTTTGACTGGCAACTATACCAGTACATTGATGTGTAATTGTCTTTTATTCCATAATATTAGCACAATTACCGTAGTTTTGTAAAACTGGGTGTAAGGCATACCTAAAAACTTTTCAAAAGCAAAGAAGTGTGACTGAATAAAAAAAAAAAAGGAGATTGGGACCTAAAATTTTGCCACCAAAACTTTTAAAACCCATTTTGCTTACACAGAATACACAAAAACAGAGATGTCATTATTACCTTAATATCTGAAATACAGAACAGGATCTCAATATCAGGTGTGAGGACTTGGCCACAAGTCTGACCAAGTCTGGAGTCAACCAGAGCATCTACACAAAAGAGCCTTGCAATTGTCTCATTCCATCCACTTGCTGTGGGCCAGGATATATTCTGAATAACAGATAATATTTATACATAATATGGTGTCTATATCTTGCAGGAGAGATTTAAAAATCTTGATTGATAAAATAGAAAAATAAAAAGAAATAATACAAATAAAATGGCAAACGGTTTGAAATCTACATGAGCAATAACATTTCAAAAGTGGGAGCAGTTTTCATTTCAACAAGATATGATCAGAGAGTAACATTTATCACAAGGATAATCTGTCATCGTTTTAATACAAACTTAAGTAGATTTATTTTAGTACTTAATTACATGCAACTCATTAACAAAGTAACGGAAAATGAAATCTCTTCCAATATGCAGGACAAATTGCCTATTCCATGAAGAATCGTGTACTAACAGGGAGAAGTATAAATTCCTTGAAGAATCACATACTAGCAAGGACAAGTATGCATTTTATGAAGAATTGTGTACTAGCAGGGACAAGTATACATTCCATAAAAAAATCACAAACTTGCAGGGACAAGCATACATTCCATGAAGAATCACGAACTAGCAAAGACACGTATACATTCTGTGAAGAATCATGTACTAGCTGGGACAAGTATACATTCCATGAAGAATTATGTACTAGCAGAGACAAGCATACATTCCTTGAAGAATCATATGTCAGTGACAAGCATACATTCCTTGAAGAATCATGTACTAGCAGGGACAAGTATACATTCCATAAAGAATCATGTACTAGCAGGGACAAGCATACATTCCTTGAAGAATCATGTAATGGCAGGGACAAGTATACATTCCATGAAGAATCAATCATGTACTAGCAGGAACAAGTATGCATTCCTTGAAGAATCATGTACTAGCAGGGACAAGTATACATTCCATGAAAAACCATGTACTAGCAGGGACAAGTATAAATTCCATGAAGAATCATGTAATGGCAGGGACAAGTATACATTCCATGAAGAATCAATCATGTACTAGCAGGAACAAGTCTACATTCCATGAAGAATCATGTAATCATGGCAGGGACTTGTATACAGTATACATTCCTTGAAGAATCATGTAATGGCAGGGACAAGCATACATTCCTTGAAGAATCATGTAATGACAGGGACAAGCATACATTCCTTGAAGAATCATGTAATGGCAGGGACAAGCATACATTCCTTGAAGAATCATGTAATGGCAGGGACAAGTATACAGTATACATTCCTTGAAGAATCATGTAATGGCAGGGACAAGCATACATTCCTTGAAGAATCATGTAATGGCAGGGACAAGCATACATTCTTTGAAGAATCATGTACTAGCAAGGACAAGTATACATTCCATAAAGAATCATGAACTAGCAGGGACAAACATACATTCCATGAAGAATCACAAACTAGCAGGGACAAGTATACATTCCATGAAGAATCGTGTACTAGCAGGGACAAGTATACATTTCTTGAAGAATCATGTAATGGCAGGGACAAGTATAGATTCCTTGAAGCAGGGACAAAGAATGCACTGAATAATGTGATTCATATTACAACAAAGGGAATACAGAGCATTATATCTCACTTACATACTATGCAATGATGCATACTAATGTATTCCACTTTAACAAGCACATGAACCTTGAAAATTTTGCACAAAAATTTAGGAACTTAAACCCATCCAAATACATAAAACATTATCAAAAAAATAATAATATAAAACATACAAATCTATTGATTCTTGGAAATATACATAAAATAACATGTAATGGTAACATAATGTTAGATATACATAACATCAGAATAAAATAGTTGAAACGAGTGTCTAGACTGCAATAGCATTAAAAAAAAAAACCTTTCCAGATGTCAACAATAAAAATAATCAGTAACACCTATATTTCTTATGTTATATTGGTAAATAATGCTGAAGGACTTGAGAAAGAGTGCTTCCTTTTTTTTGCATTCATTTACAATTTATTAAACGACAGAATATATATGATTTGGTAAGTGACTTGTAGATATGCCCCTTTGCCACCGCCACCCCTACCTACCACCCCAAACTCTAGGAATTTTTCAACATGTGCCACAAATTTGAGACATACTGAATAAGTGTACATGTAAGAGTCCACTACAGGATGAATATGTGACAATTATGTGCTAAATGATCTTTTAGTAAATGTACCTAGGGACTGATCCTGACATTGCCCCATTTCCCAATATGACATCCTCATGTCAAATATATATACAGATACTAAACTTTATCAAAATTATGATATGGGTATTAACAGTTTTGTTCAGAATTTAGTTATGCTGAATATAAATGAATGAGCCTGCAAAATAATCACATTTGTTTTTTTAAAACTGGGGACATTACCTGTGAAGCATCTCCATCTCCCTGCCAGACATCATTTGGAGTTTTCACTGTCTGCCTTTTCCTCCTGCTTTGCTGTGCATTATCCAATACACGATATGATTCCAGATTGTCAGTTATTTCTTTACCTATGTATGAAATAATAGAAGAAAAAAATAATGAAGTAATTTAATAAAATTTCATTTTAAAATTTTGCATATGACTGCACAGTATTTTTTCTTAAAAAAATCCAAGTCAAAAGGTTAAAATATGTGTAAGAATTAAACAAGAGGCCCAAGAGGGTCTAATGTTTCTCACATAAGAAGCTGACACAACTATAGGATAAGTCTCTCTATAAATGGAAAAACCGTCTATACAACCAGTACTGCCCATGTATCAATCCCTGCTTCCTGGAGAGTGGGCCAGGATTCAAAACTTAGACTGTTCATAGCCCCAACCTTAACATGCATACACTTTCTTGGATTACAAAGGCAATTAATCTGTGCAGACAGCATCAGTTCCTGGATTTGTCCTTACCTCTGCTGGGCCCTGCCCCTGGACTTGTAACATGGAAACCATTGGAATTCTCATCCATGGGTCCTGAGGTGACAGTGATTAATGCAGTTTTCTCATTTCCAGAAGAATGTGGGTTCACTATACCTAATACTTAACCCTTAAAGTGCTGAATTGTTTTGCAGTAAAAGGTCCCTCAGTGCTGAATTGTTTCAGGAGAGAAAAGAAGAAAACTCCACAGTCTTTAAATTACATGTATTTCATTAAATATACACAATTGATAGACAAACCCTATAAGAAAAATGATGGCGCGTGTCTATACTTTAAGATTGGCATCAAGACACATGTGTAGTTAACATATTTGCAGGTACAGGTGTAAATACAGGTAATATGACAAGTTAAAATTGTATTTCATCAGTAATTTTGTTTGTTTTTTATGGAAAAGTTAAAATATATCTTACTTTTTTTTGCTGAAGTATGTGGATGATATCACATCATCAATAGCCCATTAGGAATCGAGAACAGACATATGTACCAAACCCATTGTTTTAATCGATGCGAAAACATTTTAGATGCTCAGGTGCGACAGGCCGCCATTTCTTCATGCGACTTTTTTCCGTCAAGTCTGGCCCATGAACTCTCTGATCTGCATTACGATTTGTTTGATCTACTATCAGATTCAATAACTCGTCATCTAATAAAAAGTCTTCAATAGTCCGATTGTTCATTATTCACCATCTCGACATTTAATTTTGAATTACCAGTGAATGGGGGTTAACAGGCGCGCCATCTTTTCACGTCAAGCGAGCATGTACATCCGACTCCAGTTCCACGTAAATTACTGGCTCAAAATCATTCGTGTGTATTTCCAATAATACCTCGCTTGCTCCAATAATGTCATTTTTCTCAAATTATTCAAAATCACTATTAGCATCACTATCAGACGCGAATATTTGTTGCAAGAAATCACATTCATATTCAGCGTCGGCCATTTTAGTTTTGGACTAGTACCACATGTTTAGAAGCGAGCATTTGTAAAATTATATCGTTAGTAATACATGTATAGTAAAGTACTGCAGTATGCTTGTTCCGGGCCTTTTTAAACCAATCAAATATATTTTTACAGGCATTTATGGCAAGATGAAGTTATAGGATGCGATCACTGTTGCTCACCTCGAAAATGGCTAGAGTCGCGACACGCACTACGGGCCCACATACAACAGCGCGGCTGGAGTCGCGATACACACTTTAAGGGTTAATATGACTTTTTTTAAAGGTCACATATTTCTTTGCTCATTAGTAAGTCAATTTTGAAACTGTTTCAGAAGAAAGCATACCTGGTTATTTTTTTAAATTAATTAAATGTGGTCAGGCTTTTAGCAATAATTTTCTGCCAATAAATTTGTAAACATGGACAGGGTTTATGCAAGATATGATTCTTCTTAAGCGAAATCTTTATCTTCCATCAAGTTAAATATATATACCCAAGTTCTTATACTTCACTGCCTTATTAGAATGTATCATCAGAGATGCATACTTCACTGCCTTATTAGGATGTATCATCAGAGATGCATACTTCACTGCCTTATTAGGATGTATCATCAGAGATGCATACTTCACTGCCTTTTAAGGATGCATCATCTGAGATGCATATTTCACTACCTTATAAAGATGTATCATCAGAGATGCTTTTAGTTCTTCAGTCTAGACACAACAGTGCATTGTTAGTAAATTCTCACACAGTTTCATTTGCAAAATCCTAAATATCCACAAAATTGTAATAATTCATTGTCATCTTACAAGCTAGATTTATAAATCAAAGTATTTTAAAGTTAGAGTGATTTTATGCATATAATAATTTGTAATTTTTCATTTGTTTAAATAAAGAATGATTCATTATAATCCCTAATATGTATTATTTTTAAATTTTTGTATCTTGTTCTTTTGAAATGTATGCATCATGCTTTCTAAAAAAAAAATTAATTACATTTTTTGGCAAGGGGAAGAACACTGCATAGTCCTAAACCTGTGATTTTAGATAGTCATTATTAGGACTATTTCTCTTGCTTACTAAAACCAACAGGCAAGTAACTGCATGCTCTGCACTATGTGTATACATGGTTTCAATACAAAAGTACCTGAACTGAATTTCTTAACATTCCACAAGTGCTTTAAGAATATTATAACAAATCTGATAAAAATCTGATCAGAAATAGCATTGTTTAAAGTGACAAGAAACTCAACTAGTGAGATGCAATACCTCATTAGTATGCATGGATGTTGCTCACAAAAGGATTCATCATTGAGCTTAATGATACAAGCTCATTTTTCAAATTTTTGTCAAATACTAAAATTAAAAAGAAACTGCTGGAGAAGATGAAAGTAAAAAAGAATTTTACCTGTTACCAGATCGCAGATCTCTGTCAAGGCATACTGATTGCAGACTCCTTCACTAGTTCCTGATCCACACCGACAATGGCTGGTATCATCTCTCCCAGACATGCATTGTGCTTCTACACCTTCCAGTAGAGAGTTAGTACTCCTGCAGGAGAAAGGATCAACAAATTACTTTCATAGTGTTGGAAAAATGTCTTCAAAATACAATCTCTTATATCCAAATGTTTGGATGGAACTGCACTCTGACTTCCAAATATAAATGAATGGTCTAAGGCAGAAGCCTAATGATCATCACAATAATACTATTATTTTTTTAAAAATTCATAAAGGCTGGAAAGTAAGATGACATTAGCAGAAAGGATTAAAACTATGCAAATAAAGGTGAATAACACAGGGAGCATACGAAGCAGGGAGCATACGAAGCAGAGAACCATACTAGAAAATAACATACATATACTTTAGTCTGGTTTATGACAGAAGCTATAAAACACTATAGGCATAGCTAAAATAAGTCAGAAATCGGTAGCCAGCCTATTTTGCTATATTTAATTATTTTTAGAACAGTATAAGTGGTCATTTTTAACAGGGATTAAATAAAGGCCAGTGGAATTTCTCCTTGTTTGTGCAATGTGGTCATTCATAGCAGTGTCAAAATGCACATTTTGCCAAGATATCATGGTCACTGATTGCCTTCAGCAGGTGATCTTTCATAACAGAGCATTTAAATTTAAAAAATCAATCAATGCATTAACACTTTGGTCGGAAAATACAGGTGGTCACTCATAGCAGAGGTTGCTTATAGCAGATTTTACTGTACTTTCAATTAATAAACACACTCCACCCCCACCCCACCCCCCACATTACCTTCCAGTATAATAAATTCATAAACACACTCCAACACCCCAATGACTGTCCAGTATTTTTTAAGTTATAAGCACACTCAAACCCTCCTATTACTTCCAGTACTTTCAATTTATAAACACACTCCAACTCCCTATTCTGTCCAGTACAATAAATTTATAAACATACTCCAATCCCCCCTTACTGTCCAGTACAATCAATTTATAAACACACTCCAACTCCTTATTCTGTCCAGTATAATAAATTCATAAACACATTCTAATTCCCCTCTTACTGTCTAGTACTTTCAATTTATAAATTGGATAGATGGACAGACAAATGAATATGCATCTGGAAAGATGGACAGACATTGAAAAGACATCGAGGTGGATGAACTGACATTAGGAAAGACTTATGGATAGAAGGACAGACATCTGGATAGATGGACAAACATTTGATAGATGGACATACATCTAGATAGATGGACAGACATCTGGATAGACAACTGGATAGATGGACAGATATCTGGACAGACACTGATTAGATGGATAGACATCTGAACAGACACTGGATAGATGGACAGACAACTGAATAGATGGACAGACATCTGGATAGATGGACCAACATATGGAAAGATAAAATGAAGTAAAGTCTCACGATCTACATGCAAGGGACTTAGAAAACATGAAATTAATAATAACATCTACCTCCACTGTTGCAAGAGTTCCTGTTCAGATATTGTGTTCTGATCCACCTGACTGGTCCCTTGATGTTTAATAGACTGGGAAATGTCGTCATTATATCTGTCTCCAATATAACTGCCACAAAGCCCTTGTGAAAAAACACAAACAGGCTGTGTGTCAGGGCTAATGTCATACTTAAATAATACAATTTAGTTCAGTTTAGTTTACAAATAATAATAATAATAATAATGATGATGATGATGATGATGATGATGATGATGATGATGATGATGATTAAATTAGCTGCATGAAACTAATCCTCCTTGTGGCCCTCTTATCATATGCATGTTTACATTCAGAGTACAGGTTCATAGCTACACCCACAATAAAAAAAGCAGTGATAATAAAGTACAAATTATGTATGGACATAATAAACAGAACATTTTGTAAGAAAATGGTCAAGCTAGATACACTGTGTTTATACAGTACAAAAAACTGTGAGATAACATAATGGAAGGTTAGTGAATTTATAATTTAAGTCGTAATTTATTTGTCAAAGCAACAGGTTCAGTATTTCATCCAATGAATTAGTATTGATATTTGCACTTTCTCTAATTTCCTTTGCGATTATGTTTAAAATTAGTGATCCTGAATAATGAAAACATTTCTAAAGGAGCTCTTTATTTGGTTTTGGAATGGAAAGGTGGATAGCTGACATTGATCTTAAAATGGAAGAGTTGCCGTGTCTTCTAGCATGAAATAGTTCATTGACATATAATGGGGTCATAATGTTTGTGCACAAGTCTAGCCTTTCTCAAAACTATTTGTTATGATAACATCTTAATATTTTTCATTGCATTTGAGATGTTTTTAGGCTTATGACATTGACTTTCTTGATAATGCTTTCTTCCAAACCGTATTTTTAAATCAGAAAATAAGTTGCATGCTTTTATTATCATTTCCTTTAAACACTTTCTGATGACATATTTTATCTAAGATTTTGTTAACATATCTTCCTTGTCAAGGTCAACATGATCTTACTTACGGTCCAAAAGTCAATATTATTCTTATACTATATAAATTATTTCACAGTATCAATATTTCTGATGCAAATAATAAAACAAATTCCTTGTTACTGAAAATCTACCCATCAAAAAGTGTTTGTCAAATAATAAAACAAATTCCTTGTTACTGAAAATCTACCCATCAAAAAATGTTTGTCAAATAATAAAACAAATTCCTTGTTACTGAAAATCTACCCATCAAAAAGTGTTTGTCAAATATAAAACAAAAAAAAAGCTCAATGTTATGGAGCTAACCTAATTTTTGTATTTTTAAATTTCATTATTTTTACCAAATATTGTTTCATTTTAGTATTTTATCCAAACAAATTAATTAGAATGTTTTAAGTAAAATTTTATTATTTCAGTCTTTTCACCAAAAAATTTAATATCAATATTTATTTCATAATGACTTGCTTATATGCTGTTCCATCTTTTTTAACATCTAAAATCTTATTTACAAAGATATGACAATTATCCTTTTTATCTCAAGTTTATTTCTGAAACTCTCACTGTTAAATCTTGCATAAAATATTTCTCTTTAATAATAATAATGAGGACTTTGTATAGCGCCTGATCTTTAGAAGCTCTAAGCATTTTAACCAGTTTCTGGCATAAAGAACTAGCATAGTTAACTAGGCTTACATATAATATACTTCATGGCTGATGAATGTGTTAGCTCAAAAGTTTCCTACAATGATCCTAATAATTTCCTACAATGATCCTAATAATTACCTACATGATCCTACCAGTTGACTAATTGGTCCTAATATTTTATAACTATACCTACATGATCCTACCAGTTGACTAATTGGTCCTAATATTTTATAACTATGGTCCTTATCCTTAGAATGAGTTAATAATAATTAATAGAATGACTGTCATAGTTTACTAGAATAACCCTAACAATTTACTAATATGATCCTGATAGCTACAATGATCCTACACTGACATGAAATGCATTCAGTTTGTAACTATATTATCATTTTTGTCACTTACCTAAAAATGAAAAAAAAGGCACATAAATGGATATATCTTATGTCTTTAAACAAGTATTTAATATTAAATCTAAAATATTTATTTTTTAAAAATATTCTCTAAATACAAAAAATCCATATTTTGTGTGAAACTGATGATTCTTTGTCATCTGTTTGCTGAAATGATGGGAATGCACTAAACAAGTAAACATATATCATTAATTTGTATCTATATAGCCTCAGTTCCATGTTTGAAGTTTGTTATTCTTTTCCTCTTTGTTGGTGAAAATTTGGTAACAATAAATTGGACTAGTTCAAAGAACGTAATAATCACATCTACATTATCAAAATTCTCTAAACTGTACAATTTTAAAATTTCCATAACTCCATGTGTACAAATGATAAATAAACTGTTTAAATATAATGCATAGGTGTAAATTGAACTTCACAGTTGCTTTAATCCTGCAATTAAGTGAATGATTTGTTTCATATTTACTTTCTAGATTCATTCTTTCAGATGTATGGTTTTGGGTACGAGGACTTAACATCAGTTTGTCATGAAAGGTGTGAAAAGTTGTCAGTATTCAGTGAAGAGAATGGTGACAAAAGGTGTCATTATTTAGTAAAGGTTTAGTGAAACAGATGAAACCATGGTACCTGGTCAGATAGTATTTTCATACCCTACAGTTCAATAGACTTTTAAAATAAGTTAGTCCATGAAGAAAGTAAAATATGTGGAATCTTCAATTTTATGTATTTCATTTTATCAATTTTTTTAAAACTGCAATTACCCTCTGTTTTTTGCAAGTCATAAGGTGATGGCTTGATCCAGACTACCACTGTGTTTCTAGTCATAATGGTCACCAATGTTCCATGTGGTAACACCAACTACAACAAAGATGTATTGAAAGTTTAAACTTTGTCATCTTAAAAAATACATATAGTTATCATGAAATTAAGTAAAATTCAAAAACAATTTTTCATTTCTTTTACAAATGAAAAAAACCTGACAAAATGTTCAGCTCAACATTAAAACTGTTTACATGTATAAAGTGGAACCAATTTTATAATCAAATGGGACATTAACAATATGAAAAAAAATTAATTAGTAAACAGTCTATTTAGGTTATATTTTACAACTTGAAGTAGACATGGATGTTATTGTAAATGTCTCTCCATTTTTCCCCATTAATTTCTTACAATGAATTTAAACACCCACTCACATTAGGCACAAAATATCTGCCAAAGTGTAGATACGAAAATTTCTGTACAAAATGTAACAATGGTTCTGAGCAACTCGGTGTATCACTTGCATCAATTGATCTGGCAATGTATCACATATAAGTGTTCTGAGTAACTTAGTGTATCACCTGTATACATCGATCTGGCAATGTGTCACATGTAACAACTGCTCTCAATAACTTAGCTTATCACTCACATTCATCCATCTGGCAATGTATCACATGTATCAAGTGTTCTGAGTAACTTAGTGTATCACCTGTATACATCGATCTGGCAATGTGTCACATGTAACAAGTGTTCTAACATTAATCTTTCAAACAAAACATTAACATTTATATTTAAAACAAACCTTTACCACAAAACTTAAACATAAAATTTCAACACAAAACTTTGACGTTCAACTTTCACGTAAAACTTTTAACAAAGTGAGGACATGGGTATTCAGAAAAGTACATGCTTTACCTACACATGTGTGTGATACACAAGTACCCAGATGAAATGTATGGGTGAATTATGCCTGTATATGGGCAGTATAATTGGCACAATGAGTTCTATTTAAAGGTGTACAACAAATTTTACGCCTGAAGTACTCTAGCAATATGCCTAAAGTATGCCAGTATTATGGCTAAAGTATGCCAGTATTATGCCTAAAGTATGCTAGTAATATGCCTCAAGTATGCTAGTAATATGCCTGAATTACACTAGTATTATGCCTGAAGTACTCTAGTACTGTGCCTGAAGTATGCTAATATTACACCTGAAGTACTCTAGTATTATGCCAGTATTATGCCTAAAGTATGCTAGTATTATGCCTAAAGTATGCCAGTATTATGCCTAAAGTATGCCAGTATTATGCCTAAAGTATGCAAGTATTATGCATAAAGTATGCCAGTATTATGCCTAAAGTACGCTACTAATATGCCTAAAGTATGCAAGTATTATGCCTAAAGTATGCTAGTAATATGCCTAAAGTATGCTAGTAATGTGCCTGAATTACACTAGTATTATGCCTGAAGTACTCTAGTACTGTGTCTGAAGTATGCTAATATTACAATTGAAGTACTCCAGTATTATGCCTGAAGTAAGCTAATATTATACACAAGAGTACTCTAGTAATAAACCTAAGGTATGATAGTATTATGCTTGAAGTACTCTAGTAATATGCCTGATGTACACTAGTATTATGCTTGAAATACTCTAGTAACATGCCTGAAGTACACTAGTATTATGCCTGAATTACTCTAGTATTATTCCTGAAGTATGCTAATATTACACCTGAAGTATTCCAGTATTATGCCTGAAGTAATCTAGTATTATGCCTAAAGTATGCTTATATTAAGCCTGAAGTACTATTGTAATAAGTCTAAAGTACACTATATTACACCTGAAGTATTGGTAGTATTACATCTGAAATATGCTTGTATTATGCCTGAAGTTCTCTAGCAATATGCCTAAAGTATGCTAGTATTACATCTGAAATATGCTAGTAATATGCCTTAAGTACTCTAGCAATATGCATAAAGTATGCCAGTATTATGCCTGAAGTAATCTAGTATTATGCCTAAAGTATGCTTATATTAAGCCTGAAGTACTATTGTAATAAGTCTAAAGTACACTAATATTACACCTGAAGTATGGTAGTAATACATCTGAAATATGCTAGTAATATGCCTGAAGTACTCTAGCAATAAGCCTAAAGTATGCCAGTATTATGCCTAAAGTATGCTAGTAATATGCCTAAAGTATGCTAGCAATATGCCCAAAGTATGCTAGTAATATGACTGAATTACACTAGTATTATGCCTGAAGTACTCTAATACTGTGCCTGAAGTATGCTAATATTACACCTGAAGTACTCTAGTATTATGCCTAAAGTATGCCAGTATTATGCCTAAAGTATGCCAGTATTATGCCTAAAGTATGCCAGTATTATGCCTAAAGTATGCTAGTATTATGCCTAAAGTATGCTAGTATTATGCATAAAGTATACCAGTATTATGCCTAAAGTATGCCAGTATTATGCATAAAGTATGCCAGTATTATGCCTAAAGTATGCTAGTAATATGCCTCAAGTATGCTAGTAATATGCCTGAATTACATTAGTATTATGCCTGAAGTACTCTAGTACTGTGCCTGAAGTATGCTAATATTATACCTAAAGTACTCTAGTATTATGCCTAAAGTATGCTAGTATAATGCCTAAAGTATGCTAGTATTATGCCTAAAGTATACTAGTATTATGCCTGGAGTACCCTTGTAATAAGTCTAAAGTATACTAATATTACATCTCAAGTATGCTAGTATTACATGCCTGAAAAAAGAACACTAGTTCTCCTCGTTTGTTATACTGTGGAGACACCAAACAGCACACATACTTTAAATGTAGAATATGCCTGTAGTACGCCTATGACACAGGCATATGATTTTATATGGGTAATGCGATTTTTGTATCAGCTATCAAGGGTTCAGCTTGTAATCAGAAGTATTTGCAACATTTATAAACATTGATCACATGATTTTCCACCCCATCAAGTTTATACTGTCGGTTTTAGGTGATAATAGACATGTCTTGTAACATCTGAAACTATTAGCAATTTGTTTCTTAAATTGAGAACTTAAATGACAGTGAAATGATTTGATGATCACCAGACTCAGATACATCTGTTTGGCTAAATAGGGTGCTGTAGAAGGCATGAACTTGTGTATATCAATGTTATATTTGTTTTAAAGCATTTAAAGTCCACTGAACAAAGAATGTTGTTAGAAATACTCATTTACTTTAAAAAAATCTTGACAAAAAGTGAGAATTAATGAGGCATTGTAGGTATTACTTATATATGATTGCACTTGGGTAAATCTTAAATTGCTCAGGTCCTGTTTTGTGCATCTGTATAAATTTATAGTTAAACTGTACTCCTGTATTAATTTATAGTTAAACTGTACTCCTGTATTAATTTATAGTTAAACTGTACTCGTTTTAATTTATAGTTAAACTGTACTCCTGTATTAATTTATAGTTAAACTGTACTCCTGTATTAATTTATAGTTAAACTGTACTCCTCTTTTAATTTATAGTTAAACTGTACTCCTGTATTAATTTATAGTTAAACTGTACTCCTCTTTTAATTTATAGTTAAACTGTACTCCTGTATTAATTTATAGTTAAACTGTACTCCTGTATTAATTTATAGCTAAACAGTACTACTGTATTAATTTATAGTTAAACAGTACTACTGTATTAATTTATAGTTAAATCGTACTCCTGTTTTAATTTATAGTTAAACTGTACTAAATGCATTAATTTATAGTTAAACTGTAATACTGCTTCAAAGCTTAATATATATCCATCTTTTCACTTAATTTGTTTTTTTCTAAAATAGATGACCTAGTAAACAACATCTCCGTATTTTGTTAGTGCCTAATATTTTTTCAAGTTACTTTACCTGAAATACTTTTCCATCAATATTCCTAAAAACTCTAACTCCTGGTGTCAACTCTCCATTTTGATGAACTTTGACATCCAGGATCGGGTCAAGGACTTTTGAGTCTTGAATTCTGCGACAGTAATCAACTGTGATGACATCATCCCCAATCATCACCATGGCAGCACAAGCACAAGAACCATGACCATTTGCACATGGCTGATATATTACATGAACCTTAAAAACACAAGATGGCTACCCTATAAATAACACGTACATTTTTATGTAAAATATAGGAAACAATCAAAACTAAATTAATGACATATTAAAGATATAGTAATTGTCTCCAGCGAAGGGATTCTGGAGAATATAGTAATTGTCTCCAGTGAGGGGTTACTGGTGAATATAGTAATTGTCTCCAACAATCGAATTCTGGTGAATAAATAATTGTCTCCAGTGAGAGGATTCTGGTGAATAAAGTAATTGTCTCCAGTGAGGGGATTATGATGAATATAGTACGGTAATTGTGTCCAGTGAGGGAATTCTGGTGAATAAAATAATTGTCTCCAGTGAGGGAATTCTGAAGAATAAAGTAATTGTCTTTAGTGAATTGATTCTGGTGAATAAAGTAATTGTACCCAGTGAAGGGATTCTAGTGAATATAGTAATTGTCACAGTGAGGGAATTCTGATGAATAAAGTAACTGTCTCCAGTGAGGGGATTTTGGTGAATAAAATAATTGGTTCCAAAGAAGGAATTCTGGTGAATAAAGTAATTGTCGCCAGTGAGGGGATTCTGGTGAATATAGTAATTATCTCCAGTAAGGGGATTCTGGTGAATATAGTAATTGTCTCCAGTGAGGGGATTCTGGTGAAAATAGTAATTGTCTCCAGTGAGGGGATTCTGGTGAATAAACAAATTGTTTCCAGTGAGGGGATTCTGGTGAATATAGTAATTGTCTCCAGTGAGGGGATTCTGGTGAATAAAGTAATTGTCTCCAGTGATGGGATTCTGGTGAATAAAGTAATTGTCTCCAGTGAGGGGATTCTGGTGAATAAATTAATTGTCTCCAGTAAGGGGATTCTGGTGAATAAAGTAATTGTCTCCAGTGAGGGGATTCTGGTGAATATATAAGGGGACTCTAGTGAAATCTTAAGTGATGAGTTCATCACCAGATTGGTATAGGGTTCTTGTGATCAGCTAAGAAATAAAAAGATTTAAGCAAGTTCAGACAAAATAATTTAGTTATAAATTGAGAACATTGATTAAACTGGAACAATTAATCAATAATTGTATTTGAGTCAGATAATGACTCAAAGTAAAATTATACCATCAAATATTTCCAAACTTTAACACTTATATTGTGCTTAAAGAAAATAAAAATGCATAATGCAAAAATAAACAGTGGAAAAGCCAAACATGCCAATGTCATCATAAAAGTGTAAATCCCAATCTGCCCTTATCATCATAATAGTGTAAAGACAAATCTGCCATTCTTGGCATAATAGCATAATGCCTAATCAGCCATTGTCACCATGGCAATGCAAAGTCAAATCTGTCAGTGTGACAATAATGGTATAAAGTTAAATCTGCCAAAGTTAGCAAAATATGTTTATGTTTTGATTACTGCAGACCTATTATTTTATAATGTACTAGCAGATCTGTCATATAATATACTAACAGATTTGTCATTGAATAATTTACTAACAGATCTGTCATTGTATATTTTGCTAGCAGATGTCATATAATTTAATAGCAGATCTGTCATAATATAATGTAATAGCAGATTGTTTGCTCGAGTAGAAGTATATGTATATAATAAATAAAGCAATGTAATGTGTCTTCCACTTACAGCATATGGGAATTCAATATGCTGGTAGAGGGTAAACTCTCCTCTGTACACATTTTCATACAGTCTGAAAGAAACAAGGAATGCTGGTTATGAAAGTATTTGTGTTTTATTATGGTGTGAATAGACTAAAACAATTGAATAAAGTTTATCAAAGACAAAATCAACTCTATGAGATGCTTATTAAACTAATCTGTAACCGTATCTTTTTATGTCCAACATACCTGCAATTGTTTAGAACCTTATCTATTTTAATATACTTCAGTGGCTGCTAAGGTCAGCAATTATTTTGTTATATTTGATTTTAACAATGTCAGCTTTATGTAAATGGTACAGTGCAACTTCAAATGCTGTGATCACTTTTTGTGCATGATGCGATCTTTACATTATGATGTCACTGACATCAAATTGCTTTATATGATGCGATCTTTACATTATGATGTCACTGATATCAGAATGCTATATATGATGCAATCATTACATTATGATTTCAATGATGAGATCACTTTATATGTAAGATGTGATTTTGACATTACGATGTCACTATTGTGAGTTTACAGATACTAATAAAAAACAGATATAATCTATTTATAGTTTAGAATCAATTTTACTTGGATAGTTATACTATAAAGGACAGATATAATCTATTTATAGTTCAGAATCAATTTTACTTGGATAGTTATACTATAAAGGACAGATATAATCTATTTATAATTCAGAATCAATTTTACTTGGATAGTTATACTATAAAGGACAGATATAATCTATTTATAGTTCAGAATCAATTTTACTTGGATAGTTATACTATAAAGGACAGATATAATCTATTTATAGTTCAGAATCAATTTTACTTGGATAGTTATACTATAAAGGACAGATATAATCTATTTATAGTTCAGAATCAATTTTACTTGGATAGTTATACTATAAAGGACAGATATAATCTATTTATAGTTCAGAATCAATTTTACTTGGATAGTTATACTATAAAGGACAGATATAATCTATTTATAGTTCAGAATCAATTTTACTTGTATAGTTATATTATAAAAGGACAGATAAAGGATATGACTTTTCGTCTTAAGTTTGCAAATTGAAATCTACTCTTGACCTTCTCTATTGTGTAGTCTTAAAGATGCACTATGAATTGACTTGTACATGACATTATGCTTAATCACATCACAGTATAAACAGAATAAACTTACACAATTATATAAAAAATAGAAGTAGACCTGGATTTGCACAGTACAAAAAATGTATAGCATTTAATTTTCATTTCACTCCATATATGGTGCCAAGCTCTTTAACACTGTCAATACTGATAACAATGCTATGAAACTACATGGAGTACAACACTAATAATAATGATTTAAAACAATAAATATCTATAATATTTAAGAATTAATACTAACACAAGCATACAAATTAATCTATACCACAGGATGTTAAACTCACGTGGAGTGCTACATTTTGCAAATGATGCAACTCGTGTAAAAACAAAAGATTTAATGTCTGACACACTTGTGTAAAGACGAAAGATTTCAACTCTGACACACCTGTGTAAAGACTACATATTAAAAGTTTGAGACATCTGTTTGGAGACACCTGTGTAAAGACTGAAGATTAAATACTTGACACACCTGTATAAATACTAGAGATTAATAATATGACACCTGTGTAAAGACAAAAGATTAAAAGTCTGTTACACCTGTGCAAAGATTATACATTAAAAGCTGGACACGCTTGAATAAAGACAAGATATATGTACCTTCCATCAAATGAACTGATGTGATTCGTGCCAGCTGTAAAACAGATTCTTCTGGTGTCTTGATCCTCCACAGCAATCTAGAAAAGGTAAAGTACTAGATGAAACTGGAAAACAAAGTCAATTTCTGCTTCAAAATCTAATGACATATTTGTCCTGAACAGTGCTTATATCAGGATAAAAAAATGAAAGATGCTTGCAATGATACCTTTACATGATGTAAATGATACAATGTTTTCATACAATGAATGTGGAACAAGCAAATTAATTTAGTTCCTCACCTACTATGGTCATCAAAAAGTGAACACTAATGTGACAGAGCTGTACAGTTACTGAACGGAAATAGAATGCATCTAATGTTTAGTTATCCCATAGGTCCAAAGTTTTGACTTTTTCTTGTGTAACTTTGCTATGGTCATTGTCTTTTATAATATGTACTTAACACTGGTCAGCTACAAGATCTTTTTCCTTGCATGAACCTGGATGCATCCCATGGAGATGTTCCTATTGAGAAGGCCTTTGGACTTGCAAAGGAGTGAAGTTTATTAAAAACAATATGGCCTGTATTTCAAAGATGTTACTCTTTTCTGCCTTCATCTTTGTTTTTCAGTCTTTTTGATGCTACCAAAGCTTAATCTTTACTATACAGGCAGGAATATTGAATGCTTCAAAAGTCTCTACCATTGTGCGTTTGTTTCTTATCTTCTGTATTTACAAAAATTATCTCATGACTTTTCTTCTAAACAAATGACAGTCCAGCAGATAACCTACCTGAATTGGAAGAAGGTTCCAAGACAATATTTTTGTGCCATTTTCCCAGAGGATAGCCACTGGGGTCATGTTGACTTCCTGCATTCTGTCCATCCTGTGGTCAGCACGGGCTTCCAAGTACATGTTTAGTGGCTTTCCCCATGTTTCCTTTTTGAATACATGAGAGCAGGTTGAACTTACCACCTGCTGTATTCCAGTGGAGTTGCTACATCTGACAGAATGAAACACATTGTTTTTATTTTTAAAGAGTAATTTGTGAAAAAGTGATCCTTATATTATTATTATTATTATTATTATTATTATTATTTTTATAGTTATTATTTTTATTATTATTATTATTATTATTATTATTATTATTATTATTATTATTATTATTAAGATGTTTAAATTATTCAGCTAAAAACATATTTTCCTTTGACCTATAATTATTCATACACCCAAACATATACAGATAATCAGGTATCTGATCTCTTTACTTACAAAAAAATTTTGAATGTTTGGCATTCTTAAGATATTTTGACCTATACTGATTTTTCTTATGGACAATCTTTTGCTTAAAAAATTTACCTAAAACCTTTCAGAACATCATTTAAAAATTTGCCTAAAACCTTTCAGAACATCACATAAAAATTTAACTAAAACCTTTCAGAACAGCATGTAAAAAGTGACCTATAATCTGTAAGAACATCATTTAAAAACTGACCAAAAATCTTTAGGAACATCATTTAAAAATTGACCTAAACTAAAATCTTTAAGAACATCATTTAAAATTGACCTAAACTAAAATCTTTAAGAACATCATTTAAAAAGTGTCATCAAATGTTAATGAACATCATTTGTTTGTTTGTTTGTTTGATTAGGATTTTTAACGTAGCTTTAACAATTTTTCAGTCATATCGCTACGATGTCTGCAGTGAGGCAGTTTATAGTGATGTCTAGCACTGAGACATCATGCCGCAGACATGTAGCATGATGTCTCACCCAGTCACATTATCCTGACACCAGGCCGACCAGTCCTAACACTAACCTCTTTATGCTGAGCGTCAAGCGAGGCAGCTGTTAGTACCATTATTGTAAGTCTTTGGTATGACTCGGCCGGGGATCGAACCGACGACCTCCCGCTTCCGGGGCGAATGAACATCATTTACAATGGGACAAAATCTTTAAGAATATCATTTAAAAATTGACCTAAACTAAAATCTTTAAGAACATCCTTTAAAAAGTGAACTAAGCTAAATTCTTTTAAGAACAACATTTAAAAAGTGTCATCAAATGTTAATGAACATCATTTACAATGGGACAAAATCTTTAAGAATATCATTTAAAAATTGACCTAAACTAAAATCTTTAAGAACATCATCAAAAAGTGTTCTAATATCTTTTATGAACATCATTTAAAACAGTCTATAATATCTTTTGTGAACAATATCTATAGATTCTATGCAAAGTGCTTGTTTTTATTAATATATAATTTTGAATTTATTCTCCTGAAGGCAGCACAATATTGATGCTATTTATCATACAACATCAACAAAACATAGACCCACGCTAAATGGAGTGAATGGATAAGTTTATGTGTTCTTTAATAGAATAGTCAGAATTCTCTCCCAACTATGCTTACAAAAGCTGATAAACAAGTACATCAGTGAATATAATAATTACTTATGATTAAAAAACTGAGCTAAACCGTGTAAACGTTATTGCAATAAATCAATAATTTTGTTTTCAGTTTATTTTTAAATCAACGTTTTTCAGTTTTCAAAATTACGCTGCATACAATTTTTTATAACTCAAAATTAAATTATACAAACAAAAAAAATAACATGCCTATTTCTTCAGCAATATTTACCACATCAAAATACAAATAACTCATAAGTCCTGACACTACCTGATGAAGATAGGCCCAATCAAGAAAGAAAAAGTGTTGAAAACATTGTTTTATCTTTAATAGCATCTTAATATATCTGCTTACTGAAATGGAGGTCAGATATGAATGATCTCCCCTAGGATAAATGGATTAGTGCCACAGTACATCATTGTCAGAACCCAAGGTTTATTCTCATCCAGGGTTTTAAAAGCGGGAAATCCTTTGGAGTTGGTATCCATCATATGATCCAGTAAGTGTTAACGAAAAAATCATGTAACTTGCAAAAATAGTTTCTTCAAATATATTTATTAATCACTGTAAGTCAGGAGAATAGGAAGAGGTGCAAATTGTATTGTACTACAACAAAGTAGGTAATGGCTTCGATATTCTGTGACCAGCAGCCTAAAGTCTCATATAAGATACACTCATACAGTGAAAGAGTGGCATGGGTCAGTGGACAGATCAGATCTTAAAGGGAAGAAAAAAATGTCCACTAAGCCAGCAGAAATAGAACCACATAGTTACAAAGCTGATTCTGAATGGAGTTTTTTGATATACAAGTTTTCCAGACTGAAAATTGTTATAAGTATGATTTCTTTCTCCATGCCTGTATCAGATTCTAGCTGTTTTGTTTTGATAGTTGGTCAGAACATTAATCCCAGCATTATGGATATTTAAAAAAAACCATAGATTGTCAACAGGTTCAGTTCTGTTGTTTATCTTCGCATGGCTAACCAAGCCTGGACCAGTTCATGCCCTTGGATAAGGTACAAATGTTGATTACTTACAATCCCTGATCTCTAACCCCTACTAAAACAAGAGCAGAGTGGGAGAGCAGGCAGTTATTTAGCTAGGCTTGGTACTGTTAGCAATGCTGATGTTTGGTTTTTGTGAAGACTTTAGCTTTATTTTACATAATGTTGTAGGACCCTTACTTGGTGTTTCTGTGTCCTTTGAACCCAAATGTAACATTCTGGTGGCATTGGTTTTTTTAAATATTTTTTATAGGGTTTAATGCCATTTTTCAGCACATGATAGGCTATACATGGTTTGCCAGTATTATTGGTGGAAGAAGAACCCGGGAAAACCCCTGGAAAGAACCACCGACCCACGAGAAGCTACTAGCGAGCTTTCTCACATAACTACATTAGCCGAATCTTAGACTCGAACACACACAGACAGAGGTGAGACAGCAGTGATCCATAATGGATGTGCTTTAGACCACTCGGCCACTCAGGGCCCCTTGGTGGCAGTGGTACAGATTCCGATAATTCTGTGTGAATTAGTTGGATTTGTTCAATACATTGGAATTGTGTTTGACAATTATGAAGGAAAACTGTGTGTGATATTAGCACTGACTGGTTTTACTGTATGTATGTATAATGTATAGTTGTTGATTGCTTAAGTGCAAAGTGTGTATTACTGTAATGAGTGTACATATATAAGCCAAAAAATTCATAGAAAAGAAAAACAAGTCCAGTGGCTGTGATCATGGTGATAGAATTTACAGTATGTAGATACCTTCTGTCATTAGGTCAGTTGCTGATGATGTAGAAGTTGAGGAGGCAACAGTTGCATCAGGGTGAACACAAAGAAAAGCAGCAGCAGAGAATATGATGAAATTTACAGATACTAAGATACTGAGTATGAAGAGGAACTTAACCTTGAGCACATGCAAACACTCAAGGAAACATAGTAAAAACCTAACACAAAGAAGAATGAAATAGAACTGGAGTTAAGTCAGAATGAGTTTGAATGGGACATGGAAAGAAGAAAATTAAGATTAGCAAGGAAGCGTTTGGAAATTGAGATAGAAAAAGTAAAAAGAATAAAGAGTAAAGAGTCAAGAAAATGCAATGGAAAAACATCTTCAATTCAAGTAAAGCTACAGGCATATGACCATGGACAAGGAGAAGGTATTGTGACTTTTGGCAGAGTTTGAATCAATTGCAAAACATGCTAAGGAGTTGAAATTATTACAGCTAAGAACTCTTTTGACAGGTAATTCTAGATATGTTGCAAGTCAAGTTTGTGGTGATTACCTGGAACTCAGGAAAGGACTGACTGATTACTTTGGAAAGAGACCACATGAACATTTCACTGTGTTCTTTGAACCCGAATGTAACGAAAATGTTGCATTCTATCCAGAATATATGTCATGAATAATGTCATTAAGCAAACAATTTTGTGTGAATGCTAGTCTGGTAACAGCTGTGAGTTGATATATTTAAAAAAGTCAAACACTTGTGTTTTTTTCAAGTGACATGTATGCATCTGGAATACATGACTAGATAAAGGCATTCATGTACTGGATGTATCAAAGCTTGGGCTAATTTAAGTGTATTTGAAAGTGAAACCAAGGCTAAAAAAATAACATCGTACAGAGCCAACTAAATTCAGAGAATAGGTGAAACATACGATATGATATGATGATTTCTTGGATCACACTCTTAAAAATATCAGTAAGAATTTGTGAGGTTTCAAAACAATCCTTCTTTCACAGTAGTAGAGGTAATAATGAATGATAGAATTTGGTGCTAATCACTATAAAAGGAGACCACTCACAGCTGACAACAATCTAAGATAGCAGATGATAATTTAGCACTTTTAGTGCAAACTATGCCAAAAGACAAAGTTAACATCTTTTTTGCGATGTAGTTGAAAGACTTCTGATGTATTATCATCAGATAATGTATTTAAAGGAGAAATAAATGTATTATGTATATTTCTTCAATAGCTTTATTGTTTATCATACTTACATTCTAAATACAAGTAATATTTTCTGATGTACAATTTGAACATATGTACCTATTATCTATTGTCTAATGAAAACTTACCTTGGCAGTGTGCTTGTATTTTCACTAAACACAAACTGAATTTCAAGCGTACAACTGTCACCTCGACATGACTGCATATAAGGTGTCTTGAGAGTGAAATTAATGTGGGCAGCTGCATTTCCTTCAACTATGTGAAGATGATGAGTGGATACCTGAGAAGCAAAGATATCTGTAAAAGTATTTTAGAACTCACAATTTGATAACATTTTTTGTGTTCTGTCAAATATTTATGCCAAAATTTCTGTAATGAGAGAATTTATCTTATGAACTGAAATATTGAAACAGCATAACATAATTACAATGTAAACAATGCACACATCAGTTGGAATTCTGTAAATTTATACACCATGCAAGCATCACTCAAGGGTAAGCTATGGAAAATATAAGAGCACTAGAAAAAAGAAATGGCAATGAAGAAACACCAGAGCTGTTTCAGTAAAATATACTTGGGACTTAAAAGGCACATTTAATTTTGAGTAGTCACCCACAGACGCAATTTAAAATTTTGTAAAATTTTTATATAAATTCTTTGAGTAAATCAGAAAATGCTGGTATACATTGTAAATTTTAAAATTTATTTTAAAATAAAGATTCATCTATCACCTCAAAACTAAATTTTGTAATTGTATAGCAAGGTAAATACTATATGGAGTAAATCACCACTATAAGTTTAGTGATATTGTTTGCTATTAATAAATACTGTTATATTGCACTTGCATTCATCTATTTTGCATTTTTGTATATTCTTTACAACTGCCAATAGGTTTTCCTAAATTTGGCGTATGCAACATTGAAGTACTGTGATTTTGTGATCTTAAATTTCCATGTGAGCTATTCTGTATTTCTATGTGCATATTTTGAATACAGTCATACCTGTCCTAAGGCTCAGCTTCACAAAACAGTCACTTGGTCACAATGGCTATTCTACATGCCTGGGCAAATTTTCAATATAAATGTCATTTAGTAATAGTCATCTGCTTTCTACAGTTAGACGTAAGGTGTTTACTAATTAAACAATGGTTCTCCCTGCCTGGAACATATCTACAATGTTTCCCCCCCTACAGTGCTGGCTCATGTGCAAAGTAAAAGTTGGTTTCATGAGGAAGGCAATGTTTAGATAAAGAAAAATCATAATTGATGTACAAACATTTCTTGTCTTGCATGTAGTCACATGACATCAGTCACATTGTCCATATAACTCAAAAGTATCTCAGGTAGCTTTTATCATTAGGGTAGATGGTTGAAGCAATTTGATGTTGCAACAAATCGTTGTTTTACTGCAGCAGAAATGTATGTCACATTTTGTGCCAAAGTGACAAGCATAGTTCGATACCTTCATTTATCTGCCTGTCATCTATAAATATCTGATGAAAAAAGTTCATTTTGTTTAAGAGATAAGAGTTTCTAAAAAATTTTATTGGGGTCAGGGGTCATTCAGGATTCAAAACTTGTTTGTAGTGGTAAGTGATACACTTTGGCCAATCAAATCCATGTAGTGTTTCTGAAGCATTTCCAAGCTTTCATTATACACTTTGGCCAATCAAATCTATATAGTGTTTCTGAAGCATTTCCAAGCTTTCGTTATACACTTTGGCCAATCAAATCTATATAGTGTTTCTGAAGCATTTCCAAGCTTTCATTATACACTTTGGCCAATCAAATCTATAGTGTTTCTGAAGCATTTCCAAGCTTTCATTATACACTTTGGCCAATCAAATCTATATAGTGTTTCTGAAGCATTTCCAAGCTTTCATTATACACTTTGGCCAATCAAATCTATATAGTGTTTCTGAAGCATTTCCAAGCTTTCATTATACACTTTGGCCAATCAAATCTATATAGTGTTTCTGAAGCATGACATATTTTTCCAAGGTTTCATTCTACACTTTGGCCAATCAAATCCATATATTGTTTCTGAAGCATGAATAACTTTTTTCAAGCTTTTATTATACACTTTGGCCAATCAAATCCATATATTGTTTGTGAAGCATGATAGATTTTTCCAAGGTTTCATTATACACTTTGGCCAATCAAATCCATATATTGTTTCTGAAGCATGAATAACTTTTTTCAAGCTTTTATTATACACTTTGGCCAATCAAATCCATATATTGTTTTTGAAGCATGACATATTTTTCCAAGGTTTCATTCTACACTTTGGCCAATCAAATCCATATATTGTTTCTGAAGCATGAATAACTTTTTTCAAGCTTTTATTATACACTTTGGCCAATCAAATCCATATGTTGTTTTTGAAGCATGACATATTTTTCCAAGGTTTCATTCTACACTTTGGCCAATCAAATCTATATAGTGTTTCTGAAGCATTTCCAAGCTTTCATTATACACTTTGGCCAATCAAATCTATATAGTGTTTCTGAAGCATTTCCAAGCTTTCATTATACACTTTGGCCAATCAAATCTATATAGTGTTTCTGAAGCATTTCCAAGCTTTCATTATACACTTTGGCCAATCAAATCTATATAGTGTTTCTGAAGCATTTCCAAGCTTTCATTATACACTTTGGCCAATCAAATCTATATAGTGTTTCTGAAGCATTTCCAAGCTTTCATTATACACTTTGGCCAATCAAATCTATATAGTGTTTCTGAAGCATTTCCAAGCTTTCATTATATACTTTGGCCAATCAAATCTATATAGTGTTTCTGAAGCATTTCCAAGCTTTCATTATACACTTTGGCCAATCAAATCTATATAGTGTTTCTGAAGCATTTCCAAGCTTTCATTATACACTTTGGCCAATCAAATCTATATAGTGTTTCTGAAGCATTTCCAAGCTTTCATTATACACTTTGGCCAATCAAATCCATATATTGTTTGTGAAGCATGATAGATTTTTCCAAGGTTTCATTATACACTTTGGCCAATCAAATCCATATATTGTTTCTGAAGCATGAATAACTTTTTTCAAGCTTTTATTATACACTTTGGCCAATCAAATCCATATATTGTTTTTGAAGCATGACATATTTTTCCAAGGTTTCATTCTACACTTTGGCCAATCAAATCCATATATTGTTTCTGAAGCATGAATAACTTTTTTCAAGCTTTTATTATACACTTTGGCCAATCAAATCCATATATTGTTTTTGAAGCATGACATATTTTTCCAAGGTTTCATTCTACACTTTGGCCAATCAAATCCATATATTGTTTCTGAAGCATGAATAACTTTTTTCAAGCTTTTATTATACACTTTGGCCAATCAAATCCATATATTGTTTTTGAAGCATGACAGATTTTTCCAAGGTTTCATTCTACACTTTGGCCAATCAAAGCATCACTCCTCTGCTCTACAGTGATATGTTAGTTGTCAGTGAAATTAGTGTTTTGTTATTGTGCACAAACTATGATTGTTGATGATTTTAAGTTGGCGATGATTTCATTTAAAGTGAGCAGGATACAGTAATCTTGCTTGGAAGAATAAATATGGAAGAGAACAACTAACTTATCTTCTGATTAATCTGTTACTGTGGATTTGAGTTATTACCTGAAAGAATTAAGAGACAACACCTGCATACATTCAATGAGTCCCATACAAAACACAATAGAACATGTATACATGCATAGATGATGATAAAAAACAGGATAGAACATGTATACATACATAGATGATACAAACAGAATAGATCATACATATATGTATATATATACAACAATGCCCATACAAATACAATAGAATATGAATACAAATATAGATGCCCATACAAACACAACAGAACATGCATACAAACATAGATGATGATACAAACACAATAGAACATGCATACATGCATAGATGATGATACAAACACAATAGAATATGAATACAAATATAGATGCCCATACAAACACAACAGAACATGCATACAAAAATAGATGATGATACAAACACAATAGAACATGCATACATGCATAGATGATGATACAAACACAATAGAATATGAATACAAATATAGATGCCCATACAAACATAAGAAAACATGCATACCTACACAGATGATACAAACAGAATAGCACATGCATACATGCAAAGATCATGATTCAAACACAACAGAGTATGCATATATAAAATTATACCCACACAAATATAACAGAACTTACACATACAATGATGCCCATACAAATGCAAAAGAACATGCATTCAAATAAAAATGCAAACATGATGGCAAATACTCATTGAAAAGGGATCGTACACAGCATAAATGTCAGTTTTTACATTCACTTCAACAGATGCAAAAAATGATGTACGGCCAAATTAGATGAAGCACACACATAAAATAAACATCACTCAAACATGTTAGATGCTAAAAGACTTTCTAAACCCCACTGTAAAGTATGAAATTTTACTGTAGGCTTTAATGTATGTACTTTTACTGTATGCATTAATATAAGAAATTTTACTGTATGCATTAATGTATGTAGTTATACTGTATGCATTAATGTATGAAATTGTACTGTATGCATTAATGTATGAAATTTTACTGTATGCATTAATGTAAGAAATTTTACTGTATGCATTAATGTATGAAATTTTACTGTATGCATTAATGTATGTAGTATTACTGTATGCATTAATGTATGAAATTGTACTGTATGCATTAATGTATGTAGTTATACTGTATGCATTAATGTATGTAGTTATACTGTATGCATTAATGTAAGAAATTTTACTGTATGCATTAATGTATGTAGTTATACTGTATGCATTAATGTATGAAATTGTACTGTATGCATTAATGTAAGAAATTTTACTGTATGCATTAATGTATGTAGTTTTACTGTATGCATTAATGTAAGAAATTTTACTGTATGCATTAATGTATGTAGTTATACTGTATGCATTAATGTAAGAAATTTTACTGTATGCATTAATGTATGTAGTTATACTGTATGCATTAATGTATGTAGTTATACTGTATGCATTAATGTATGAAATTTTACTGTATGCATTAATGTATGTAGTTTTACTGTATGCATTAATGTATGTAGTTATACTGTATGCATTAATGTAAGAAATTTTACTGTATGCATTAATGTATGTAGTTATACTGTATGCATTAATGTATGAAATTTTACTGTATGCATTAATGTATGTAGTTATACTGTATGCATTAATGTATGTAGTTATACTGTATGCATTAATGTAAGAAATTTTACTGTATGCATTAATGTATGTAGTTATACTGTATGCATTAATGTATGTAGTTATACTGTATGCATTAATGTATGTAGTTTTACTGTATGCATTAATATAAGAAATTTTACTGTATGCATTAATGTATGAAATTGTACTGTATGCATTAATGTAAGAAATTTTACTGTATGCATTAATGTATGTAGTTATACTGTATGCATTAATGTATGTAGTTTTACTGTATGCATTAATATTAGAAATTTTACTGTATGCATTAATGTATGTAGTTATACTGTATGCATTAATGTATGAAATTTTACTGTATGCATTAATGTATGTAGTATTACTGTATGCATTAATGTATGTAGTTATACTGTATGCATTAATGTATGAAATTGTACTGTATGCATTAATGTATGTAGTTATACTGTATGCATTAATGTATGATATTGTACTGTATGCATTAATGTAAGAAATTTTACTGTATGCATTAATGTATGTAGTTATACTGTATGCATTAATGTATGAAATTTTACTGTATGCATTAATGTATGAAATTTTACTGTATGCATTAATGTATGTAGTTATACTGTATGCATTAATGTATGTAGTTATACTGTATGCATTAATGTATGTAGTTATACTGTATGCATTAATGTAAGAAATTTTACTGTATGCATTAATGTATGTAGTTATACTGTATGCATTAATGTATGAAATTGTACTGTATGCATTAATGTATGAAATTGTACTGTATGCATTAATGTATGTAGTTATACTGTATGCATTAATGTATGAAATTGTACTGTATGCATTAATGTAAGAACTTTTACTATATGCATTAATGTATGTAGTTATACTGTATGCATTAATGTATGAAATTGTACTGTATGCATTAATGTAAGAAATTTTACTGTATGCATTAATGTAAGAAATTTTACTGTATGCATTAATGTATGTAGTTTTACTGTATGCATTAATGTATGTAGTTTTACTGTATGCATTAATGTATGTAGTTTTACTGTATGCATTAATGTATGAAATTTTACTGTATGCATTAATGTAAGAAATTTTACTGTATGCATTAATGTAAGAAATTTTACTGTATGCATTAATGTAAGAAATTTTACTGTATGCATTAATGTAAGAAATTTTACTGTATGCATTAATGTATGAAATTTTACTGTATGCATTAATGTAAGAAATTTTACTGTATGCATTAATGTATGAAATTTTACTGTATGCATTAATGTATGTAGTTATACTGTATGCATTAATGTATGAAATTTTACTGTATGCATTAATGTATGTAGTTATACTGTATGCATTAATGTATGAAATTTTACTGTATGCATTAATGTAAGAACTTTTACTATATGCATTAATGTATGTAGTTATACTGTATGCATTAATGTATGAAATTGTACTGTATGCATTAATGTAAGAAATTTTACTGTATGCATTAATGTAAGAAATTTTACTGTATGCATTAATGTATGTAGTTTTACTGTATACATGGATGTGGAAAGATGGCCACCATCGCTTAACTGCTCGAGAAAGGCTCTTCCGATTTTGTGCTATTTTTTATGATATTTGTGCTTGTTGTCTATCTTTGTCTACATTATTGTGTTTCATCATGCATTGGCTGTTCCATTCGTATGTGTTAATTCATCTCCTTGTTTTGGAAACGAGAACAATTAGAATTTTTCTCAGCTGTTTTGTTCCACTGTTAAGACGTCATTTGTTTTTTAATATACCACCGTCACTTGACCGCTTACAATATGACGGACCCTCATTAAATGGATTAAATGACCACACCTTGGTTCTAGATACTACATTGTACTCAAGACTGAACAAACTGGGAATACATTCATCATTACTTAAATGTAAATGTAAGCGAAAAAAGAAACATTCTTTCAAAGCTGGCTGGCTTAGAACAGGAAGAATTCCAGTTAACTCCCTTTCACCCGTAACAGATAAACAATTTAAAAATTCTGCCGTTAATTTTAATAACCTGGTTCAAATTCCTCTTAAATTGTCAACCGTTGTGTCAACTGTCCCAGGGATACCACTACGTATTGCATTATTTAACGCTCAATCAGTAGGATCACCGGAAAAGCGCACAGAAATTGTTAATTTTATCAACGACCAGAATATCAACATCTTCTTCCTGACAGAAATATGGTTACAATAGTCAGGTGATGAACATAAGTGTGCGTATTTAACACTCAACGATTACTCCATCAAATCGTTCCCCGCAACTCTCACAGAGGTGGAATTGCTGTAATTACAAAGAATTCCATGATCAAATGCCTTAAGTACAACACAACCTTCAATTTCTGCCACACATCGTTTAAACTAGTCCAAACAATGCTCACACTAGAACAAAGGTCAGTCCATTTTTTCTGTCTCTACTGCCCTTCTCCTAGTAGGAAAAACAAGCTGACTTAAACTCTCTTTTTGGAGCAGTTTCCAAATCTTCTGGAGTATGGAAATTTGATAGATGGTAACCTAACTATTCTTGGCTTTCCACCAGACTTACTATTCATAAACAAATCTTTTGAAGCTGCTAAGAAGAACATCACAAACATAGTCCATTTAGCCAAATTATCCCACTACAGTACTAAGATCATGGAGAGTTCCAGCTGCAAAGAGCTCTTCGAGATAACTAAGAAACTAATGTCAAGGAACACCACTTCCAACAACTTTCTCTCCACTAGACCTCCCGGACCAATTTGCAAATTTCTTCCATGACAAAGTACAAACCATTAGAGATTAGCTTGACAGCACAATTTCAACTGACTCATCACCATACAATTATGATGCAGAATTTCAGCGACAACCATTAGGGGCATTTGAAATTGTTTCTATTGATTTAGTACTGACAATCGTGATGAAAAGTGTACCAAAGTCTTGTGAACTTAATCCAATTCTGACATCACTGCAGCTTGAGTGCTTAGACCCAATATTGCCTTCACTAACTGATGTTATTAATATCTCTCTCTCATCGGGAGAATTCCCATCATTTTTCAAAGCTGCCATTGTAAAGCCACTGCTGAAGAAACCAACACTTGACCATAATGATTTAAAGAAGTACCACCCAGTTTCTAATCTCCCATTTATATAAAAAATCTTAGAAAAAGTTGTTTTAACCCAACTTGTATCTCATTTGAATTCAAACAGTCTTTTTTAGCAATGTACAGTCTGCATATCGCCCTTGCCACAGTACGGAAACTACTCTTCTGAAAGTATTTAATGACATTCTCTCTGCTTTGGATAGTGGAAAGATTACAGTCCTCACTCTCCTGGATTCATCTGCAGCATTTGACACAATAGACCATGATATATTACTTCACCGTCTCCAGCATGTATTTGGCATGTATTTGGCATTCAGAATATAGTCTTACAGTGGTTCAAGTCCTACTTAGTCAACAGGACACAAATTATATATGTAAATGGAATACACTCCAGCTCAGTTGACATATGATGTGGTGTTCCACAGGGATCTGTTCTTGGACCTGTTCTCTTCATTCTGTACACTCAGCAGCTCTCAAGTGTCATAGATCATCACCCAGTGTCGCACCAATTGTATGCTGATGACACCCAAATATAAAAGTCTAGCCATCCAACTAAAGTTGATGCTACCATCCATGGAGTAGAGAGGTGCATTTCTGATGTGAAATCATGGATGACATGTAACAAGCTGCAGATGAATGATGATAAAACTGAGGACATTCTGATCACAACACAAAGACTTTCTCATTCACATCCTTTACCTCAGACAATAAATATCAGCAACACCAACATTAAATTGTCACAGTCAGTACAAAACCTAGGCGTTACTCTAGACAGCACTCTCATATTGCACCAACATGTCATGAACATATGCAAGGCTGCATATCTTGAACTGAGTTGCATCAGTTCCATTCGTAAATATCTTTCAGTTGATGCCACTAAAACATTTGTGTGTTCATTAGTACTTTCAAGACTGGACTATTGTAACTCAATTCTGTCTGATTCGTCAAAATATTTACTCCAGAAACTTCAAAAAGTTCAAAACACAGCTGCACAGATCATCTTTAGAGTACCTCGATCAGAGCACACCTCACCACTGCTCTGTACCCTATGCTGGCTATCGATTCGATACAGAATCAAACACAAAATCTGTTCTCTGTGCTATGTTTCAATGACAGACTCCAGTCCAACATACCTATCCAGCCTCACCCATGTGTATACACCAGCTAGATACTCATGCTCTTCTTCTGATAATTGTATACTCATTGTTCCCATGGTGAAAACAAAGTCATATGGACAATGTTTGTTTGCATACCAGGGCCCAGCGAAGTGGAATGAATTGCTCATTGAAATAAGACACAAAGACACAGTGGTACCTTTTAAGAGTGCTCTTAAAACTCACCTGTTTCAACTGCAGGGACAAACTTAAAGACCTAATTGTGTTTTGTATCTTATATGTTTTCAGCATGTTTTCATGTTTTCCAATTTCATTGTTTTTGTCGTTTGTTTTTCTGTAGTGTAGTCATATCATTATTGATGGTGTAAAGCGCTTAGAGCTTCAAAAGATTAGGCGATATACAAAGTCCTCATTATTATTATTTTTATTATTTTTACATTAAAGTATGAAATTTTACTGTATGTATTAATATATAAAATTTTACTGTATGCATTAATGTATGTAGTCTTACTGTATTAATTAATTAATGAAATTTTAATGTATGCATTAAAGTATGAAATTTTACTGTATGCATTAAAGAATAAATTTTTTACTGTATGCATTAATGTATAAAATTTTACTGTATGCATAATTTATGAAATTTTACTGTTTGCATAATTCATGAAATTTTACTGTATGCATTCAAGAATAAATTTTCTCCTGTATGTATGCAAATAGTATGACATTTTACTGTATACCTTAAAGTATGAATTTTATTGTATACCATTAAGAATGAAATTGTACTTTATACAATAAAGCTTCAAATCTTCCTGTTGACCTTAAAGATTGAAGTTTTACCATGTACATTAAATAGCAAGTTTCACTACATACACTGAAGGACTGAATATATAATAGAGTAAATTAATTAAATTACATACAGGTACATATGGCATTAGTCTGCAGCTTGGTTCCCCATCAGTATTCAGACTATGCAGCTCTGATATTAACTTTGTCACAATCTGAGGGTCACAGTCTATCAAGCTAGTTATCAAACATTCACTGGCCGCTTCTTTGGCACTGACAATTTGAAAGAAAATCTAAGCATCAATCCATTCATATAGATTTTCCCTTTCTCAAGCAATACAACAAAAAGCATCAACCCAAACATATATATTTTTCCCTTTCTCAAGAAGTACAAAATATACATTTTTAGATTAAAAACTTGTGTTTAACAATTTCAATGACATGTAACTAAAAAACCAAATAAATGATGTATCCATCAGAACTTGATACAATTGTTCTATTATAAATCTACTAACAACTGTACATGAAGAAACATTGTTTATAATTAACTTTCATTCTAAATCAAGTACTGTAATGATATACTATGCCAATTTACTCAATATCAAGTACTGTAATGATATACTATGACATTTCATTCTTTATCAAGTACTGTAATGATATACTATGTCATTTCATTATATATAAAGTACCACAATTATATACTATGACATTTTATTCCATATCAAGTACTGTAATGATATACTACGCCATTTCACTCTATGTCAAGTACTGTAATGATATAATATGCCATTTCATTCTATATCAAATACCCTATTATATGCAATGACAATAACTTTTTTTGAAATAGGCACAGTCAGGTATTTTCATGGTTTCTCCCTGAATAAATATTCAATATAGGTTACCTGCAAACATTGACAACAGAAACATTAGTTACTGTGGCCCCATACTCCGTAAAACATTTCTGTGCTGCCTGCTTGCTGCATGGGTCCAATATACACTGTTGACCTTTGTATAGCTCAATTGTCTGGTTCCACAGCTGTAACAACCCCCGGCTCAACAAACACTCATCCTCCACAGAAATGACAGCAGTCTGAACTGACTTGTATGTGCTGAAATGTTATATGTTGAACTCTTTCAAAAGTTCATATATTATTTATTTCACAAGACATTCCAATTTTTGACTATAAGGATGCACAATACAAATTATATATTATATAACTTGTCAAGTCATACATGATGCAGTGACATGCTACCTTATTAATTCACACAGCATATTGCAACATTCAACCATGTTAAGTCATACACCATGCAGTGACATGCTACCTTATTAATTCACACAGCATATTGCAACATTCAACCATGTTAAGTCATACACCATGCAGTGACATGCTACCTCATTAATTCACACAGCATATTGCAACATTCAACCATGTTAAGTCATACACCATGCAGTGACATGCTACCTCATTAATTCACACAGCATATTGCAACATTCAACCATGTTAAGTCATACACCATGCAGTGACATGCTACCTTATTAATTCACACAGCATATTGCAACATTCAACCATGTTATGTCATACACCATGCAGTGACATGCTACCTCATTAATTCACACAGCATATTGCAACATTCAACCATGTTAAGTCATACACCATGCAGTGACATGCTACCTTATTAATTCACACAGCATATTGCAACATTCAACCATGTTAAGTCATACACCATGCAGTGACATGCTACCTTACTAATTCACACAGCATATTGCAACATTCAAACATGTTATGTCATACACCATGCAGTGACATACAACCTTATTAATTCACACAGCATATTGCAACATTCAACAATGTTAAGTCATACACCATGCAGTGACATGATACCTTATTAATTCACACAGCATATTGCAACATTCAACCATGTTATGTCATACACCATGCAGTGACATGCTACCTCATTAATTCACACAGCATATTGCAACATTCAACCATGTTAAGTCATACACCATGCAGTGACATGCTACCTTATTAATTCACACAGCATATTGCAACATTCAACCATGTTAAGTCATACACCATGCAGTGACATGCTACCTCATTAATTCACACAGCATATTGCAACATTCAACCATGTTAAGTCATACACCATGCAGTGACATGCTACCTCATTAATTCACACAGCATATTGCAACATTCAACCATGTTAAGTCATACACCATGCAGTGACATGCTACCTTATTAATTCACACAGCATATTGCAACATTCAACCATGTTATGTTATACACCATGCAGTGACATGCTACCTCATTAATTCACACAGCATATTGCAACATTCAACCATGTTAAGTCATACACCATGCAGTGACATGCTAACTTATTAATTCACACAGCATATTGCAACATTCAACCATGTTAAGTCATACACCATGCAGTGACATGCTACCTCATTAATTCACACAGCATATTGCAACATTCAACCATGTTATGTCATACACCATGCAGTGACATACAACCTTATTAATTCACACAGCATATTGCAACATTCAACCATGTTAAGTCATACACCATGCAGTGACATGCTACCTTATTAATTCACACAGCATATTGCCATATTGCAACATTCAACCATGTTATGTCATACACCATGCAGTGACATGCTACCTCATTAATTCACACAGCATATTGCAACATTCAACCATGTTAAGTCATACACCATGCAGTGACATGCTACCTTATTAATTCACACAGCATATTGCAACATTCAACCATGTTAAGTCATACACCATGCAGTGACATGCTACCTTATTAATTCACACAGCATATTGCAACATTCAACCATGTTAAGTCATACACCATGCAGTGACATGCTACCTTATTAATTCACACAGCATATTGCAACATTCAACCATGTTAAGTGATACACCATGCAGTGACATGCTACCTTATTAATTCACACAGCATATTGCAACATTCAACCATGTTAAGTCATACACCATGCAGTGACATGCTACCATATTAATTCACACAGCATATTGCAACATTCAACCATGTTAAGTCATACACCAAAGCAGTCACATGCTACCTTATTAATTCACACAGCATATTGCAACATTCAACCATGTTATGTCATACACCATGCAGTGACATGCTACCTCATTAATTCACACAGCATATTGCAACATTCAACCATGTTAAGTCATACACCATGCAGTGACATGCTACCTTATTAATTCACACAGCATATTGCAACATTCAACCATGTTAAGTCATACACCATGCAGTGACATGCTACCTTATTAATTCACACAGCATATTGCAACATTCAACCATGTTAAGTCATACACCATGCAGTGACATGCTACCTTATTAATTCACACAGCATATTGCAACATTCCACCATGTTAAGTCATACATCATGCAGTGACATGCTACCTCATTAATTCACACAGCATATTGCAACATTCAACCATGTTAAGTCATACACCATGCAGTGACATGCTAACTTATTAATTCACACAGCATATTGCAACATTCAACCATGTTAAGTCATACACCATGCAGTAACATACTACCATATTAATTCACACAGCATATTGCAACATTCAACCATTTTAAGTCATACACCATGCAGTGACATGCTACCTTATTAATTCACACAGCATATTGCAACATTCAACCATGTTATGTCATACACCATGCAGTGACATGCTACCTTATTAATTCACACAGCATATTGCAACATTCAACCATGTTAAGTCATACACCATGCAGTGACATGCTACCTTATTAATTCACACAGCATATTGCAACATTCAACCATGTTATGTCATACACCATGCAGTGACATGCTACCTTATTAATTCACACAGCATATTGCAACATTCAACCATGTTAAGTCATACACCATGCAGTGACATGCTACCTTAATAATTCACACAGCATATTGCAACATTCAACGATGTTAAGTCATACACCATGCAGTGACATGCTACCTCATTAATTCACACAGCATATTGCAACATTCAACCATGTTAAGTCATACACCATGCAGTGACATGCTACCTTATTAATTCACACAGCATATTGCAACATTCAACGATGTTAAGTCATACATGATGCTGTGACATACAACCTCATTAATTCACACAGCATATTGCAACATTCAACCATGTTAAGTCATACACCATGCAGTGACATGCTACCTCATTAATTCACACAGCATATTGCAACATTCAACCATGTTAAGTCATACACCATGCAGTGACATGCTACCTTATTAATTCACACAGCATATTGCAACATTCAACGGTGTTAAGTCATACATGATGCTGTGACATACAACCTCATTAATTCACACAGCATATTACAACATTCAACCATGTTAAGTCATACACCATGCAGTAACATACTACCTCATTAATTTACACAGCATGTTGTGACATGTTCATATCATATCATCTTGTTAAGTCACAAATCATCCATGACATACCACCTTGTTAATTCACACACCATCCATCACAAAACACCTTGTTAAGTCACACACCATTATCATGATGTTAATAAAACCATCTCCAAATGTTCTATATTTTATGGATGGAATTATGGAGCCTAATTGTGGTATTTTTGTATGCAAGATCCTAAAGGTCAAGGCCACACAATAAAAGTTGCATTATGGCATATGGCCTCATCATCAAGCGGTCAGATTTTAAGTTAAAAGAACGTTAGCTACTTCAGTTAAGCTTTTGTGTCGAGGCCTAATATTAGATGGGTGCAGTTTGAGACATGTGGAAGTGATTACTACTTTGCTTGCAATGTGATTGATGGTTGATACTTTGCTTGCAATGTGACTGATGGTTGATATCTTGCTTGCAATGTGATTGATGGTTGATACCTTCCTTATAATGTGACTGATGGTTGATACCTTGCTTGCAATGTGATTGTTTAGCAGTAGACTTGATCATAAATAAATACTTAATAACTTAGTGTTGTTGATGTGTCAAATTAGTGTTACAGTATTATAAGCACCACATAAGTAACCAACAACACCACATTTTAATGGCAAGAAAATAAAATGACACTTCTCAAGCCAAGCATGCTTATTAGAAGCAAAAATGAGAGGTTCACCAGCCCATATATTTGCTGTCAGTCAGATGCACTTTTCAGCCTTGAAAATAATTTGTTAAATTTAAACTTGCTGTATAAACTGGCAGAACATTAGAATTTTTATACAAGACCACTTAACCTTGCGTATGGTGGGTTATTGTCTTATTTACTTTGAAATATCCAGATTTCAATTTGACTTCTATTAAATTTGCAAACATAAATATGTAATTAGAAAGGAAGAAAAATAAAAACCATTAATTGTTTCTTACCTTCAAATTCCAACTAAACTAAGGTGTTACTCAATTACAATATTATTACAACATATTAACAATATAAATTTGTGAGGAATATAATTATTTTCTGTACACAGGAGATATCAGTGGGTGATGTGAGGTACACCAATTATCTCAGGAGGAAAACTCTCCTATCCAGGTGGTTCACATACTGACTGCTCTCTTTGCAGAAGCAATGGTTAAGTGTAAAATGTGCATTTACTTGACTTTGGCATTACAATGATGTTTAATGACATGTACATTAGTCTGGGCAATGGTCAATAGCAAATGATGACCTGAAATGTTATGAACTGGATGCCAAATTTATCATTTGGGTTGGGGGCACCACACAAACCCTCGTCAGTAATCATGGCTAAAAAGGATTAAATAAAGGTCAGCTATGATTATCTGTTTTTTGTGATGCAGTCATTCATAACAGTTTTGAAAAGCATATTTTGCTGAAAAATTGTGGTTGATGGTTCTGTTCTACAGATGGTCACTCATAACAGTGCATTTATATAAAAATGTACTCTATATCATGTTTAGTCTTCAACATGCTGTATACTAACAAGCAGAAATATATTCCCAGACTTGTGTCATGATAATTCCAAATTGTCTTGGGTAAGAAAGGCACCATATGGGAAGTTTAATCTTCAACACACTGTATTATTACCTGCAGAAATTCTCCAAGATTGTGTCATGGTCAATAGAAGAATCAGTCAGCATCATAACTGTCTTAAAGATGTGTTCAGCCTTCTGTAGCTCCAGCAGACGACATCTGTAACACTTTACATTATCATACAGTTCCAATGGACAGTAACCTGGTTCTTGTCCTGTAAGCAGATTGGAGTGAAAACTTGAAATAAATCTTTCTGAGGCAAAACTAAGAGACTGACTTTTGTGGACTTGTGAGATATCAAAAGGAGATCAGATTATATATATGTATATATATATTGCATTACTCAGCTAAGACTGACTAGACCTTTTTTTACACTCAAGTAATGAAACAATTTTTAATTTTTTTTTCCCTGGAAAACAGAAATTGGTGGTCCTATGAATGTTTTCAACATTGTTCAGTAAAACCCACTTTTGAAGCTATGCAGGATTGCAGATATTAATATAATGTAACCATACCATCCTTCTTCTGTTCAGTTATGAAAGGTATTGATATAAATACCCACATATGAAATAATACATTTTTCTCTTGGTAAGTGATGAACAACAGGGTCCACAAATGTTGACCACAACATAAGCTAGGGCAAACGATAGCAAAGGCATTTAAAGTTTTGGTTAGCACTAACAGCAGTGTGAGGTGGGCAATGTTCCTGGCAACTTTTATTAATATATGAAATTATATTATCATTTATCAAATGATTTATAAAATCTGGGAAATGGGAGTGTGTCCTCCTAAATTTTCAGAGTTCTGAAATTGATGCTATATTGGGTTTTGGGAAACTTTACAAACTTTAAAAGGAATAAACATATATATATATATGTTGTGTCAGGATTTGCTGCTTAGCCTGTTTTTTCATTTCATGACTAGGGGCCCCAAGTGGCCAAGTGGTCCAAAGCGCTCTCCATTACAGACCACTGCCATATCACCTCTGTCTTCATGGGATCGAGTCTAAGATTCAGCTAATGTAGTTATGTGAGAAAGCTTGCCAGTAGCTTCTCGTGAGTCGGTGGTTCTTTCCAGGGGGTTTCCCGGGTTCATCCTCCACCAATAATACTGGCCGCCATGTATAGCCCATCGTGTGCTGAAAAATGGCGTTAAACCTTATAACAACATTTCATGACTGGATGTCCAGATTGTATCAACTTCTGTATTTTTTAAATAAATGTAAAATAAGTCTTTTGTACCCTTGCAAATATCATGTATACTGTTTCTAACTGCATGAAGCACTGCCATCAATGAAGACTGCAAAGCCAAGTCCAACCTGAGTATTTCATGCTCTAAACAGGAGTAGGTCAGGTTAAGAACCTCACATATATCATGTAATTTATGATCCAAGTATTTGTTCATTTCACGGTCACTGCTGTCAACATTTTCCTCATTCATGTTGTGATCCAGACCATTGGTGTCATGTTGGTATCTTTTGTCCATTTCAATCTTATGTGTGATCAGGATCTTGGAGTATTTTATAAGCGATTCAGAACACGTGTACAGGTTTGCACTGCAGTTCAGGTAATGCTTGTCCATTTCATACTGTATCAAGGTAAGATAACGATGATGCAAAATAGGTGGACACTGCAAGATGTTCTTTTCCAGACATGTGTAGGTAAAAGCAACAGATCTAAAATATGAAAAGATTTTTTTTTTATTTAATGAGTATTTTTTTTTTTTTGTTTAAGTATGAAAATTATATTCTTGGTTTAAGATAATTTACAACAATAATAAAAAGCAGAAAGGAAGTATTCACATTTCTAACATTCAACAATATTTAAGACTATATTTTCTGATATGTAACATTTTATGACTGATTTGCCATTTTGCCATTTCCTGGATATGTGTCAGATAATTATCATTTTTATGCTTTTTGTAGCAATTAGATTAAAAGAACATATCGATTTCTAATAAATTCTATGGGCAGAGATATAATCCATCATTTTAGATGTAAAATTCTAAATATATGTACATAAAGAGGAGAAAATCAGAATGCAAGGAAACCTTATATGTAAGGACAAATTCTGACCCATGGACTGAAATAATGTACTAGTCTGTGATTGAGTTAACATGGGATAAGGTTTTTGTTTTCTAACATTAATATTAACAAATATTAAGACATAATGGAGATGGAGTCATTATTTAACTTTTTTGTTACCCAGCAACCTCATACATGAGGTAGCGGAATTATCCCACTACAGTACTACAATCATTTAGCCAAATTATCCCACTACAGTACTACAATCTTTTAGCCAAATTATCCTACTACAGTACTACAATCATTTATCCAAATTATCCCACTACAATACTAAAATCACAGAGAGTTCCAGCGGCAAAGAAATCTTCAAGATAACTAAGAAACTAATGTCACGGAATAAATGTATACCACTTCCAATGACCTTCTATCCAGTAGACCTTCCGGACCTGTTTGCAAATTTCTTCTGTGACAAGATACAAACCATTAGAGATAAGCTTGACAACACAAATTCAATTAACTCATCATCACCATACAGTCACAATACAGAATTTCAGCGACAAGTCATTAAGAGCATTTGAACCTGTCTCTATGGATTTAGGATGGACAATCGTGATGAAGAGTGTACCAAAGTCATGTGAATTTGATCCAACTCCAACATCACTGATGCTTGAGTACTTAGATTCAATATTGTCTTCACTACCTGATTAATAATAACCTCTCTCTCATCTGTGGAATTCTCATAGATTTTTCAAAACTGCCAATGTAAAGCCTGTGCTGAAGAAACCAACACTGGACCATAGCAATTTAAAGAACTACCACCTAGTTTCTAGACTCTCACATTGTACCAACATGTCATGAACATATGCAAAGCTGAATATCTTGTGCTGAGACGCATCAGCTCTATTCACAAATATCTTTCAGTTGATGCCACTAAAACACTTGTGTGTTCATCAGTACTTTCAAGACTGGACTATTGTAATTCAATTCTGTCTGGCTCGTCTCAATATCTACTCCAGAAATTTCAAAACACAGCTGATTAGATCATCTTTAGAGTACTACGATCAGAGCACACCTACTTGCTGCTATGTACCCTACACTGGCTATCCATTCGATCTAGATTTAAACACAAAATTTGTTCTATGTGCTACGTTTCACTGATGAACTCCAGTCCAACATACCTATCTGGTCTCACCCATGTGTACACACCAGCAAGATACTTACCATGTTCCTCTTCTGACAATTGTATACCGTATTTTCCGGGGTATAAGTCGCTACTTTTTTTCGTTTTTTTTCTTTCAAATGACGCATGCGACTTATACGCAGGAGCGACTTATACGATAAATAATTTTTTTAACGACTGATATGACTGATGCGCAGTGATGCTGTGTTATAGCGAAATATATCTACGGTATACCGGCAAGCCAATTGCTCGAAACTTACATACACGTAAGTATTAGACTACAAGAATATCAAATTAAATAATCAAATAATATTTAGTTATAATATATATGTGTTAAAATTTGTTGTTATTAATAAAAAAAAATGTTTAAATTACGATTGCCATTGTTTTTCTTTTATTATTCACCACGTGCTTCAAGCAAAGTGTTGGTCAGATGTCGCTACAATATATGTATTTAAATGTACCGGTAGCGCTTCATAATTTACTTCAATAGTTTATAAAAACTCTGGATTAACCCGAGACTGGCTTCATGGAGAGAACTCCAAAGTAATTAATAAAAATAACTGGAAGGCTGGCGAACAATTTCAGTTGTCGTATAAAATGCCTTTGAAGTTCGCTCTGGGTGTGAAATTGACCGGAATACCGAGACTGGCTTCATTGAGAGAGCTTCAAAGTAATTAATAAAAAAAAAACTGGAAGACTGGCGGACAACTTCAATTGTTTTATAAAGTGCCTTTGAAGTTCGCTCGGGTTGTGGAAATCGACCGGAATACCGAGACTGGTTTCATTGAGAGAACTTCAAAGTAATTAATGAAAAAAAAACTGGAAGACTGGCGGACAACTTCAATTGTTTTATAAAGTGCCTTTGAAGTTCGCTCGGGTTGTGGAAATCGACCGGAATACCGAGACTGGCTTCATTGAGAGAACTTCAAAGTAATTAATAAAAAAAACTGGAAGGCTGGCGGACAACTTCAATCGTTTTATAAAGTGCCTTTGAAGTTTGCTCGGGTTGTGGAAATTGACCGGAATACCGAGACTGGCTTCATTGAGAGAACTTCAAAGTAATTAATAAAAAAAACTGGAAGGCTGGCGAACAACTTCAATTGTTTTATAAAGCGCCTTTGAAGTTCGCTCGGGTTGTGGAATTGACCGGTATATAAATACAGACCCTTCATACCATGGAGCATCAAAAAAAGATAGTTTCACAATAACGTTGTATGATTTAAAATTGTTATATTAGCGTAAGTCAATACAGTTTAATCATGGCACCTACAACTACCATGCGAAAAAGTTATGATGCAGAATTTAAGTTAAACGTCGTAGCATTTGCGAAAGAAAATGGAAATCGTTCAGCAGTAAGAAAATTCAACGTAAGCGACAAGCTTGTGCATGACTGGCGTAAAAAAAGAAGACGAGTGGCGCTATTATTTACTTAATAAACATTATTTAAAAACCTTATTTGCTTATATTTCTATTTTTAAAATTTCAAACAAGAATATACGTACACGTTGTTGGAAATTACCAATTCGTATGCAATGGCTGGCGGTATCAAAAACGTGATTACGGTTAGTGCGCAGGAGCGACTTATATGCAGGAGCGACTTATCTGTTGAATTTTCCAAAATTATCTGGATTTCCCCCTCCTGCGACTTATACCCAGGAGCGACTTATATAGTACTCATTATTCCCACCATGAAAACGAAGTCATATGAACAATGTTTTTTTGCATACCTGGGTCCAGCAGCTTGGAAAGAATTGCCCACTGAGATTAGACACAAAGACACAGTGATCCCTTTCAAGAGTGCTCTTAAAACTTACATTTTTCGACTGCTGGAACAAACTTAAAGAAATAATAATGTTTCCTACGTTAGATATCGCCAGCATGTTTTATGTTTTCTAACTTCATGGTGTTTATTTTTGTTTTTTGTTGTCATATCATTATATACGTTGTAAAGTGTTTAGAGCTTCTAAAGATTAGGTGCTACACAAAGTCCTCATTATTATTACACATGAAAAGAAATTCACATATTCATTAAGTCAATTGTTTCATGAATCAGATATTACTCAGATTAAAGGTACTTACAAACAAATATCTTCACTGTTTCTTTCACTTGAAATTATATGCATTAGTGTTTCAATGCAAGCATCTGCAGGATCTGTATTGCAATTTTGATACTCCATGTCACATGAAGGCTTGACTTGCAGACGACATACTGGTCTTAACTTCTCAGTTTTGTGCAGAAACATTTTATGCACCAGATGAAGTGTGGTGTTTCCTTCACAATGATGTAAATGATTATAAAAGCACTCTGATACTTTGGCATACTGACTGCAATGACAAATTAAAAAAAGTATAAAAATATAATGATACCATTTTGTCCAAAGTTAAAACATCTGATAATCTTAAGGTTTGCCATCATTCTCCATGCCATATTAAACATGTTTAAAAAATTTATACTTTTTTTAATCTCAAAATTTAGAACAAAACAGGGGTGGGTGGGTGTATCTACATCCAAAATCTGTACCTGTATAACACATACTATGTGTCTGTCTCTCTTTCCAATATACAGCACTTCTGGATGCATTGGATAATATCTCATTCAGAGCTAGCTCATGTCAATAACAAATTTCAAAGGAAATGTACATAGATGCCATTGTCATATCTACATTCAACTGCTTCTGAAAACCCCAGTTATATAAATGCCACATACAGGTCAATTATCAGTACCACCTGATGGGAATATACACTCAAGTGAAACAGATTTTCTAAGTTCTGTGATGTCACTTGTATTAGAGGAATACTAAAAGAAGCTGGTGAGACAAAACTGGCGTGTGATTTGGATTTTTAATGTAGCTTATAAAAGATTTCAGTCATATCTCTACAATGTCTGCAGTGTGGCAGTTTATAGTGATGTTTAGCACTGGGGCATCATGCCAAAGAATGTAGCATCATGTCGCACCCAATCACATTATTCTGACACCAGGCCAACCAGTCCTAACACTATCCTCTTAATGCAGAGCATCTGAGCAGTTGCAATTACCATTGTTTTTATAAACCTCTGGTATGACTCAGCTGGGGTTAAAACCTGCAACCTCCTGCATCTGCGGCAGACACTCTAACCACTTAGGTCAGTGGAGCAAACAAAGTTGGAATGTATCCCAAAATGAAAATGGCAACTATTATCTTAGCTTGAAAAGTAGTTATTTTGAAGGCATCAACGTGGGAAGAAAAAAATAATAAATAAAAAAAAATAAATAAATAAATAAAATACAATAAAAAAATATAAAGGACTGAACAACAACTTCCAGCTTATTTCAAGATCTCTCCTCATTTTCAATAATCTTTACTTTGTTGCTAGCATGAATAATGATGGCAGAGGATTGCAAGCATTGATATGTCATATTGCAAAACAATTATTAATAAGCAATAATAGTAAAAAGACAACTTGTTGATGTACAGCACTGGGGAGGGTAGGTACAGATTTTATCACATAAGTAGCAAGTAGATAAATGCCTATGATATATTATGTTACTATGAAGACATAACTAGTGAATACACCAGACTCTTAATTGCTTTTATTAGATTATCAACTTTTTAGCTAACTGAAGAATCTCCTCACTGACTGCCATATCGGCAGGTATAACTGCATAATGCAGACAATCAAATTAATTGTGAGGATTAGGTTTATCTTAAGATTTTGTCAGTAATCAGTAATCATAAAAACTGTTTTTTAAAGAAAAAAGGAAAAAGCAAGCCTAAATACAGCAAACAATTGTGACAAATTGCAAACAGAGTGGAATTGTTAGCATGCTGTAAACCTTATGTATAAGTATTCAAGAATGTTGTTGTTTATGGTTTTATAGTTTGGAAAAAAATCAATACGCACTAAATATTAAATCCTACACACACACACACACTCACACATATATTATACCAATGTGAAGATTTTTCAACTCACATATTTTGGATACTCTCTCAGAATAATACATTGTACAATTTAAACTTTAGCAAGATGCATTCATACTAAGCTGAGGTTCAGTCGTTGGTGATGGAATGGAAATGGTAAACATCAATAAACTTTCAGTGTTTTGACAGGTTTCTATATCAGACTTTTTACATGGCAGTCATACTTGCTTCTCTCTTATCCAACGGCTTATTAGAACTGGGATGGATGGATGGGGACAAAGGATAGATAGGGGGGGATTATGTAAAAATATTGTAACAATGAAAACATATATTGATTTGCTGATATAGTTGTTATTTCAAATAGAAAATGTTCCTCCAAAAGGAGATGCTTAACATACAATACATTTTTGTCAATGCTACAGTTTTCTCTTAGAAAAGTGATTGCCAATGAAACAAACAGAATTCAAGCTATGGATACTACTTTTTTCTCTGACAACATTGAATACCTGCATAGTTCTATGTCATCTGAGACATTTTCCTGCAAGTCAAGTGATCTCAAACATTGTAGTCCCCTATGTAAATCACATGTCTCATTGCTAAGGGAAGCCAGACTGAGACAAGTGGGCAGTCTCGTTGGTGTTATGTGATCATACAAATCAAGTGCCATCGGACAGATATTAATTGCTTGACATCTTATTGGTTCATAGGCTTGCATGATGAGCTGTATCTGGTTCTGGTTGCAGTGCTGCACTTTGTCTCTCATACATGATTCAGCTTCTACAACAGCTCTGTGAAAATAGTAAATTATTTGTATTGTTCAATTAGAGTCAAAATATAGCATGCATTAAAGATAATTACTTGTTGTTATGGGTTTAACACCATTTTCAGCACATGGAAGATAGTATAACTGGTAGAGTAAGAACCCAGGAAGACCCAATAAGAAATACTGACTACATGTGTAATTGGAAGCTACAGGCAAGCTTTCACACATACCCACTAATTATTTGTATTGTGCTATTAGAGCATATAGACATTATGTAATGATTAATTATATGTACCATCTTATAAGAGCAAATATGCATTATAGTCAATTAGTTTCATTATGCTATTAATGTTATGTAAAAGGTGATATTATACCAAATACTTATCTAAAAAGGTAGAAATGAGTAATTTAAGGCTGCAAATGGTTCACCTCTAACCTTTAAGAAATGATTCCCAAGCATGACATATCAGTGATAATGACCGGAACTGAATAATGTACCCATTTAAATTCATCTACTGTCATTATTTGACATGACAATAATATAGTCTTTGAGATTGAAAGTTTCATGCAAGGTTAAACCCTGGATATATTTACATGTATTAATTTTATTGTGTGTATGGACAATATGAAAACTGTATGCTTGACTGCCTTAAGTGACTAAAGTAAAAGAAACATTAGTCATGGTTTTGAAATGCTTAGTAGCAAGTAACAGATTTGCTACTTTGTTTTAGATTTGCAACTTTGTTTTAGATTTGCTACTTGTTTTAGATTTTCTACTTTGTTTTACATTTGCTTCTTGTTTTAGATTTGCTACTTGTTTTATGGTTTAGCTACCTGGTGGAAATAACAACAGTAGAAGTTTTCTACCAAAAACAGTTGAAACAAATAACTCCAAGTGATGCAAGATTTCAATCTAACTGATCAAAACAAAATGTTTCAAATACCTTTCTCCGAGGATAAAAGTAAAATTTGCTGATGCATACATCAACATGAAAGTTGATTGATGTTTTCAGTAATTCCTGGAATATTCTATCAAGTGTCTCAAAACAACGATGAAATTATGCATGCAGCTCATAACAATTATTATAGTGATTCTGAAATGCATCTATATCAAACAGCTTATAAAAATGGTGAGTCTGAAATGCATCTATATCAAACAGCTCATAAAAATAGTCAGTCTAAAAGGCATCTATCTGAAACAACTGATGAAATGAGTGAGTCTGAAATGCATCTATATGAAACAGATCAGTGTCATTTCTACCCAAGGTAACAACAAACAATAATGCTGCACATGAAAGAATGACAACAATAAAACTGATTTCAATTTTTGTTTTAGAGAAGTGAAGGATAAAGAGTTATTAGGAACAATGCCACTTGGTAAATAAAATTGCAATCAGATTAAAAAGTAGGCTGCAAAAAAATTGTAAGCAGCTACTTCAAGTTTAATTTTAACCTTTGATCTGGTCTAGATTTGATGATATTTCTTTTGATCATCCAAATTAATGATAAACAATTTTATAATTTTCTTTGTTTTTCTTACGTTGCTAAATCAATAGCAACCATTCAGAAAACAAAAGTCTAAATCTACACTAAGACATGTAGAGTATTGTTGGACCATAACTGTGAAATATTTCAAGAAATAAATAGTCATTGTGGAACCATATAAAATACAGTGAAAGCCTGCTATAACTCAATGGTCCAAAAAGTGCAATCATGTTATGAAACCATCCTTTGACACAATGTGCTATAACATGATGGTCCACAAATTGCCATCATGTCATGTAACCATGATATAACATGATGGTCCACAAATTGCCATCATGTCATGTCTCTTTCTTCTCTCTTGGTAGTCTCTTGAGTCTAAGAAGACAAGTTGTGCACTTTCATTCAACGTTGGACGCGCATGTGACTCCGGAGTCCGAATTCCGATACACACATGCGGTTGCAGGTGGGGCATGGGACACCAGTGGTTGTTGGTATCTGGGATACATTTCAGTGGCGTCTCTCACGGGTTGCAGCAAGACGCTGGCAGTGGTCAACCTCAAAGGTGGAACAGGCTTTTCTGGTCAGGGCTCGCCAATGCTTTCTGTCTGAGGCAGCGAGCTCAAGCTGGTGTGGTTGAAGGTCTGCCCATTTGATGTTTGTTTTGAGGTTGTCTTTGTACCTCTTGTGAGGGCAGCCTTGGTTTCGGTTCCCCAGGGATAGCTTGCCATAGAACAACTGCTTTGGGATTCTGCTTTGATCCATGCAGATGACATGGCCAGTCCATCGAAGCTGGGCTTGGATTATTTTGGCTTCGATGCTTGTTGTGTTGTCTCAATCAAGGACTTCCAGGTGGGTGATTCAGTCCTGCCACTTGATCTGCATGATGGATCTCAGGAAGCGCTGGTGGAATTGTTCTAACTTACTGATGTGCCTTCTGTAGAGTGTCCACGTTTCACAGCCATATAATAGAGACGTGAGGACAACTGCATTGTACACCTTCAGCTTTGTTGACAGGCGTATGTCCTTGTGCTGCAAGACCTTGGTTCGGAGTCGTCCTAGTGCCTGACTGGCTTTTTGGGTCCTCGCAGTGATCTCTTTGTCCAGAGAGCCATCACTAGATATTGTGCTGCCAAGGTATTTGAAACTGTCCACATTCTTCAGCTGCATGTCGCCAATGGTGATACAGGGTTGCGAATGGACAGTGTTTGGGGCGGGCTGGAAGATGACTTCTGTCTTTCCTAGACTAATTGTGAGTCCAAATAGGTTGGAGGCTTCAGAGAATATGTCCACGATTGCTTGTAGGTGAGTCTCTTTATGGGCCATGAGGGCGCAGTCATCTGCAAAGAGTGCATCAATGATGAGTCTTTCTAGTGTCTTGGTTTTGCAGCTAGGCGACGGAGATCAAACATTGATCCATCCAGGCGATACCTAATGTAGATGCCAGTGTCAATGTCCCGGATGGCATGGAGCAGTACCTGTGTGAAGAAGAGGTTGAAGAGTACTGGAGCGAGTACACAACCCTGTTTGACACCATTAGATATGGTGAATTTCTCTGAGGGTTCATCGTCTGAGAGAATCTCTCCATTCATGTCAATGTGGAGGAGCCGGATGAGGTTGGTAAACTTCTGAGGACAACCAAGTTTCTTGAGTACTACCCACAGTGCGTCTCTGTTGACTATATCGAAAGCCTTTGTCAGATCCACGAAGACAGCATATAGATTCATGTTCTGCTCAAGGCACTTCTCTTGGACTTGTCTCACTGCGAAGATCATGTCAACGGTGCTGCGGTCTGGGCGAAAACCACACTGAGACTCGGGGAGGTTATTTTCTGACACTGCTGCAATAAGCCTGTTGAGCAAGATGCGAGCAAGTATTTTTCCAGCAACGGAAAGCAGGGAGATGCCTCTGTAGTTACTGCAGTCCATACGTGTGCTTTTGTTTTTATAGAGGGTCACAATTGATGCATCACGGAGGTCGTCTGGCATCTCTTCTTCCGTCCAGATGCTGATTAGCACGTCATAGAATGCCTCCAGAGACTGCTTACTGAGAGTCTTGTACACCTCCGCTGGGATACCATCCTTTCCAGGTGCCTTGCCACAGTTTGTTTGTTTAATGGCCCTTCTCAATTCCTCCATCTTTGGCAGAATATCCAGTTGGTTGAGCATTGGCTGTTGGGGTATTTGGTCAAGAACAGATTGGCTGACTGATGAGGGCAGGTTTAGGAGCTGATTAAAGTGCTCTTTCCATCTTTCCTTGATGCCATTCTTGTCTTTTATTACTGTACTGCCATCTGCAGCAAGTAAGGGCGTAGAGCTGGACTTTGTGTGGCTGAAAACTGACTTGATGGCGTTGTAGAACTCTTTGGAGTTGTTAGTGTCGGCATAGCTTTGCACTTTCTCAGCTTTCTTTTCCCACCATTGGTCATGCATCTTGCGGATTTCTCTCTGAGCCTCAGCCTGATAGGATCTGAAGCGATCTTTTTTGGGGATGGAGTTTGTGTCATTCTGCCAGTCCATAAAAGCTTTATTTTTTTCTGGCAAGCAGATCTTCAATGGCAGCGTTGTTCTCATCAAACCAGTCTTGATGTATTCGCTTCTTTGGACCCATGGTTGCCATAGCTGTTTCTCTTATTATGTCCCTGAGCTTGTTCCATTTTTAAGAGGCGTTTCCACATAACGGTCCATTTGTTGACAGCATGTCATCTAGTCTCTTCTGGAAATTGAGCTGGGTGGAAGGCTGCTGCAGTTTGACAATGTTGAGGGCTGTGCGCACAAGCTTAGGACGTCTTAGGTGGTGAGGGGCAATGTGCAGCTGTAGGGTAGTTCTGACAAGTCTGTGGTCTGTCCAGCATTCTGCTCCTCGCATGGCCTTGGTGATTTGGACATCCTTGGCATCACGCTGGCATACTATTACATAGTCAATTAAGTGCCATTGGTGAGATCTGGGGTGCATCCAGGTGTTCTTGTGTTTATCCGTCATTCTGAACATTGAGTTTGTGATTAGGAGGTTAAATTCTGTGCATTTGCTGAGTAGGAGCAGGCCATTGCTGTTCATTCTGCCGACACCGTGTTTTCCAAGCACACCTTTCCATCGAACATAATTGCAGCCAACACGGGCATTGAAGTCCCCCATTAGTATGATCTTGTCGTCAGCTGGAATTGAGCTAAGTACAGAGCTGAGGTCCGTATAGAACTGCTCGATGGTTTCTGCTTGACTTGATAGGGTAGGGGCATATGCACTGATGATTGTTGCGTGCCGTTTGTGGCTTACAGGTATTCACAATTTCATTAGCCTCTCATTGATACCAATGAACTTGAACAAGAAGACTTGATTTGATAGCCAGGCCAACTCCATGGATCCTGTCCTCATTTTGGGCTTTTCCTTTCCAGAAGAATGTGTAGCCGCTGGCTAGCTCAGTAAGAGAACCCTCTTCTGCGAACCTGGTTTCACTCAAGGCTGCAATGTCAATATTGTAGCGTGCCAGCTCCTTAGAAACTAGAGCTGTTCTCCTGTGGGGTCTTGCTACGTTTTCTTAGTCCATGAGAGTACCGATGTTCCATGCTCCAATAATAAGTTTTTTTCTTCGATTATTTCGACCGCAGATATGGATGATCTTGCCAGCCGTGGTATGCTGACCAGATTTTTACAAGGCAAGCTTTTTTTAGGCCACCTTTTCTAGGCCTCTCCCTATTCAGGGTGAGCAGCGCCATCCTAAAAAGGTCTGCTCAGTCACCCCTGGATGCTGCCGAACTGTTCTGCTGCCTTGTGTACAGAGCAGAACGACCACTTGTCCAAGGGCCGCCTACGTACAGGTCTCTGACTATAACTCCCAGTGGTCATCTCCACCTGTTGCATCGCCAGTCGCCCATCGCCATAGGATTTTGGTAGGTGTAGGTAAAGAACGATGAGTGTGATGATAAGGATGAATGATAGGTGCACAACACAACCTGTGCGTGAAGAAGATTAAAGTGAAATATAAAGTGATATAACATGATGGTCCACAAAGTGCCATCATGTCATGCAACCATGATATAACATGATGGTCCACAAATTGCCATCATGTCATGTAACCATGCTTTAACATGAGGATCCGCAATGTGCCATCATTATGTAATAACTATTACAACTCTATGGCCTTAAAATAAGTAATGAAAAGAGTGAGAAACAACAAGTTTTGTAATATTCAACAAATAATTCAACAAATAATTTATTTTTCCTTGAATACAAAGTGAAAATGTAAGAAAGAAATTTATGGTATTGCAAATAAAATTCCAAATAATCCAAGTTACTACCACTAGTCCTAACAAATAAAGTACTGTATAATCTGTAATGGTATTCCAAATGATTTCCAATGTCAATCTGCCTGGAGTGACCAGTAGTCTCTAATGTGCTAATGTACCAATGGCTTCAGTTGTATCTGTCTACAAACAGTGTTTTGTTGAATCATGGTAAAATAATCCAAGGTTTTCTTCATTGAATTCATTGTAATTCCCAGTTTATGTCTCTTTCCAAAAATATTATTAGGGCACTGTGCAATCCAGATAATGATAAATAACTTCACCCATATCAAATTCTGAATACAACAATATAAATGACTTTTGCCCAGATGTTATTGCAGGGATAAATAATTTACCCAATAAACAAGATTATATAAAATGCTAAGACACAGAAGAATAACCCTGATGAGGGCCAAAAGTTCATCATTATAGAAGTTATTATTAGCAGGTCAATTACAAACATCATAGTATACTAGATCTAGCTTTGTAACAAAATACCAATGTCCTTGACTCAGCTTAAGATAATAATCCTAATATTTATCCTTTGCTCAGAAAAAGCTATTGTTTACAAAGCTGTCACTGATTTTAGACAAGGTCATCAACTAAATAAAATTTTACATAACCCACAGCATATAATGAACTAAAAAAATTCAAACAAACAATGCAAATTAAACAGACATAACACCATGCCATAACACAATGGTCCACAAAGTGCCATCATGTTATGTAACCATGCTATAACACGTTGGTCCACAAAGTTATATAATCATAAACACAATGGTCTACAACGTGCATCAAATTGTGTAAGATATCATGCAATATTGACACTTAAGAAAATACTGAATGCACATCATTTTACTATGCATGAGGGAAAGAGGAGGTGCAGAACTATGGGTTTTAATGATGCAATAACCATGTTAAATCGATACATATTAAATGAAAAATGCACAGAACAGAGATAACATAATGTGACATTTAATGAGTGTTTTGTACAGAGAACCATGCATTGGTACATAAACATGCAATTATAAGAAAAGTGAACACGGAATAGTTAGAATATATACTTGCCAACCAATTTCATATTATCCTGAAAATGTGCATAAATTCCATTCAGATCTGAACATTTAATTTCTTATAAAACTCACATTAAAATATGAAACACTGAGAAGTATAATTTTGGTAATATTTATTTATGCTGGATAATAGACATGTCCAAAAGAACTGAGTTTTTTTTGTAATAAAAAATATTATATTTAGTTTTAAAAAGTTAACTAAACTTATAGGGTTTGGCCTTGCTGTGGTTTTAAAGTGAACATTTCAATAGATGTGAAACTGTCTTGGGCATTTCTGTCATTAGTATAATGTGATTTCTATACCCTTGTTTTAACCAAGTTTGGAAGTAACCATTTGATTTCATGGGTCAAGTCACTGAGCAGAAAGAATAAATGAAATCAGCTTGATATTGCTTACAATGTGTTTATTACTAATATTGTGACTTTATGCTAATACTTATTGCAAATGAAGAGCATCAGTCATTCCATCCCTTGAAACTAAATTGATCTGTTCCAGTCACCATCCACCTAAGGTACACACATAACATAACCTTAGCATTACAATGTGGAGTCTGTCTGTATCAGAGTGATCAGCAGATAAAAAAAGGACTGAGTTAGACTGATCTGAAACTGACTCCATTTTAAGGAAATAAAAAAAGAGTCATAGTAATTTGAAACTGATGACTGCATTTCTGGCTATATTTTAAGGAAATAAAAAGGATTGAGTTAGACTTATTTAAAATTGATGTCTGCATTTCTGACTATATTTTAAGGGGAAAAAAAGGATGGAGTCACAGTGACTTGAAATTGACATCTGCAATAAGGACTGACAGATAGATTTGAAACTGATGTCTGCATTTCAGACTTCATTTTAAGGAAATAAAAAGGACTGGGTCAGATTTAAATTGTATGGATATTGAAATTTTGACAACATCAAACTAGCATGAACAACAATGCGAGGATTTATTTATATTTATGGAGTTAACTAAGGTAAAATAAGTGAGATAGATGAGAAGATGAGGGTACATGTATGTTGCAGTAGCAAAAACAAACATCCCACAAACATCAACAAAATATTACGACCTCAAATGTACTTTTATGCACAAAATATCTCATTCCACTTATTATGGATTTACAATGTAGACCTTGTTTATTATGCATCAAAAAAATGATTGGTTAATTTACTTCTGTCTGATCATGTGACAACTGGCTGACAATATAGCCCAGCATCAAGTACATGAATGTGGTATTCATTCAACTGTTACCAAAGTAGCATTAGATAACTGTAAAAATCATTTACTGTGGCATTAATATTGTTCTTTTGCATTTATTTATAATATTAGTTACATAAACTAATTGATCAGTTTGAGTGATGAAATTATTTCAACACTGGTATTGTTTGCTACATGTTTGTATATGTGGGTTTGTTAAGCAGGCATAGGTGGTATAATGTTTGCCCTGAATTATAAATTGATTAAAAAATGTATTGAAGACAAGTACAAATAAAAATTAACAGAATCCTTCTTTTCTCCTTTAATATCAGATACAGATGGCTGCTGGGACTGATGTTTAGTTCTTCTGCTCTATCAGGTTTTAAATTAGTGTTCTCATTTAATCTAGTCTTACGGAGTAAAATAGATTTTGGTACTGATCTGAAGTATGAAATGTTGACAAGGTTTCTTGGTTTAAAAAGTGAAAAATAGAGACTCCCATACTCAAAATAGTAATGATGTGATGGTTTCCCCTGACAACATGATGCAGTGCCAGTAGGAATGTGATGGTTTCCCCAGAAAGCATGATGGCAGTGCCAGTAGAATGTGATGGTTTCCCTAGACAGCATGATGGCAGTGCCAGTAGGAATGTGATGGTTTCCCTAGACAGCAAGATGGCAGTGCCAGTAGAAAGTGATGGTTTCCCTAGACAGCATGATGGCAGTGCCAGTAGGAATGTGATGGTTTCCCTAGACAGCAAGATGGCAGTGCCAGTAGGAATGTGATGGTTTCCCCTGACAACATGATGCAGTGCCAGTAGGAATGTGATGGTTTCCCTAGATAGCATGATGGCAGTGCCAGTAGAAATGTGATTATTTCCCCAGAGAGCATAATGGCAGTGCCAGTAGGAATGTGATGGTTTCCACTGATAATATGATGAAAGTGTGAGTTGGAATGTAATGGTTTGCTTAGTATAATGGTAGTTCCAACATGAATGTGAACCCATTCACTAGACACACTTCAAGTGAGGATGTTTCCGGTACCAATGTGATAGTGATGTCCACACTAGTGTGCCTTGTTCAAAACAAAATCAGCGTATTGCCATACAACATAATTAAACTCTGTGTGGACATATACCATATATACTGAAAGTGATATTAAAACAGATTTTATTTTCAACATATGAGTCTGATTAAATGAAATGGACAGTAAAAGTTTCTAAATAACAGGAGAAATAATAATGAATTTATTTATATCTGTATATCTGTGGGTCCTGACAATGTACCTAACTTTGCAACTCTTCACCTGACTAAAATTACCAACAGTGACAAGAGTTATGTGAAAATGGATGGAGTACAACAGATATTAACACAATGTGACACACTGAGTGCAATTAATATGATGTATACCATGATTTTCCCACATGGTGTCTCTTACCTGCAAACATCATGTCTGCTGAAAAATGTATCATAGTATGTAACTGCTTGTGCCAGGTGGCTCACACAATGAAGTGCCAACTGGTGAAGACACTGGACTGATGGAGGTGTACAAGTACCTGATGTCACAACAAGGATGTTCAAAAGTGTGTGAAGATTCAGAAAATGCTTCCTTATCTGTTGTGGGCAGTCACTAATTAGTAGGATATCCACTTGTGACAACTCTTCATTAATCCTGAAAATAAAATGATTTCAGTACTCTAAAGTCATTTGGTTTTGTGGGGTATCATGGCAAACATGATTGCTATAAATCATAAATTAAAAGACCCAATGAACATTGAACCATCTGTGAAGACAAAAGCAGAATACCAGTTCAATTTTAGAGGCATATTATATCAACATTTTTATGTACAGAAAAATATGCAATTTTATTTAAGCATATTTAACATTTATGTTTGTGTAAGACAAAGATGACCAAAGGATCAATTAGTAAAAATAATTAATAAGGCAACTCTAATACCATGCGCCAGATTATGCAACAGTGAGGACCAATTGCAATTGAAGGTAACTTTTGGGTGCCTTTAAAATATGGCCTAGTCACCTTTATTGAGTATTCTTTTATATGACAATGGATTTAATCTGACAAATATTTGTAAATACTTCTTTGAATTATATATAAACTTCCTAATGTGACAAATTTGATTCCTGCCTTCAACAAACCATAATTTTGACAAAAATATATTCATGTAACTCAAAATGGATTCTTTTATCATGCATTGAAGTATGTAGATCACCATACTATGAATAATGGTATTTTACAGTCTTAGTATATTTTTGCCATTAATGCAAACTGTATTGGCAAATATTGTTAAATTTTCTTTCTCACTCTGTTTAAGCTTTAAGTTTGTAATGAAACCTGTGCAAGCAAGGAAGTTTAATGGTATAAAAATGGTTATGAACTGATAAAAACGACTGATAAAATTCAAGGCTGTTTTGAGTTCTTCTGTGGTGTAAAGGTATATCTCAGAAGAATTGATATATTTTAAGCATCAATATAAGTAGTGGGACACACTGATTCAACACTTCTATTTCTTTTCTTTTCTTTTTTGTTCCTTTTATTTTAATAAGATTTAACACATTGCCTGTGTATTTATTACCTCTATTATAAGACTCCGGTATCTATTTTCTAACTTTTACATAAACTCTCTTTCTCCCTCTCTCAATATTTTTCTTTTTTTTAATGAAATTAAAACATCTAAAGATGGCTCTTTATTTCTTCAATTTCACCTCATTTCCTGCACTATTATTATCATATCCATATATACATCTCTAGCTGTGTAGGAAGTCACATAGATGAAACCAACATCCTATTTTGTTTTTCAGGCATTCACTTTTAACTGAAAAAAGCTATCAAAATCCATTTGTATCAGATAAAGGGGAATATACTATACTTGGAGATATTGTTAGGTGATATGATGAGAAAGTATATACATGATTAGTTCATACTATACACAGTGTAAAACACAGTTTTCTGTTAAATTATCAGTCCTTACTGCTGACAGATAAGAGCCTTGTCATTGGTTGCCATAGAAACAAGGAAAATGTTTCTAATCATCATGGCCTGGAAATATCCCATCTGAATTTCGATTTGTGTTGCATCACAATCTTCTGTATCTGAACATGAAAGAAATTAGAGGCATATTAAATACAGAATATATACACACACACACACACACAATATGCACACACAATCAGAGAAAAACGTATTCACAGGAGGGAAGAAATAAAACAATGGTCTGATATTTATTTATATCTAATAATATTTGCATAATTTATAATAGGTGAATATGTTATACAGTTGACCCTATATCTGTTTAATAGTACACCGCTCCCTCGATAACTCGTGCCCTGATAACTCGCGAACCCACTTATAACGCGGTGTCCGGCGTGGATCCCGTTTTTTTTTAAAGATTCTTTTTTTTTAACAAATGAAGAAAATCTTGATCAGAACTGGTGAATGAAACCTTAATATATCGCCTGTTTTGTTGTAAATGGCGGTTAGTGCCCGAAAAGTTAGAATCAACATCGTGAAATTTTCAGGTTTTAATAAGGAATCATATATCTTGTTACATTTTATCAGAAAAAAATATGTTCTCAGTTCACTGTAAATAATAATACTGCATATGTATATGGCGAAACAGTGATCAATGAAATGCTAACAGGTGGCAACACTGAATGAAATGAATACTAGTTAAATATGTCTTGTCATGGGAAATTAGTGTTTTAATCTTTTCATTGTGTTGCAGTGTAAGCAGTATAATCGTTGCATGTTCTCTTATATTCAAACATGAAAAGATTCAACTGACCGTCACATCAATGTCCACGAGCACATCTGTGAGAACCTAATTAAGTGCGGCTGCATTTTGATCGATGACTTGGGGAAGTGTTTGTTGCATTGTAAAAATCAATTAAAATAAACCTGCTTTGTTTTATCACGTTAAATCAGTCTTTTGTATCAAATCAGGTAAAAGACATTTAATACAAAAGTTCAAAGGAATGCAAATCCTACATGCATAAACTCTTGTGGTCAATATCTGGTCTCAACATCAATGAAATTAATTGGACCAATCGAACATGGTTTCAAATAGTATATACTTATTGTCATTAAAGTATATATTAATCAGTAATTTATCCTAATCATTTGTAAATGTGATCATGGAGAGCAAGGGAATCAAGTGAAAATTGTACTCGGTGAATGAAAAGGTTACTATCATACAGAGGGTTCATAATGGTGAATCAAGATCAAAAGTTTATAGTGAACTTAAACTTTCCGAGTCAACACTCAGAGGTAGGCTCAAGGATGAGCAGAAATTTCAGGATTATTTGCATGAAGTTGATTCTGATGATGGATTTAAAAGGAAACGGGCACGCACTGCAAACGACACAGATTTAGATGATGCTGTGTACACCTGGTTGTGTTTCGATTTCAGGAACAATTCTCAAGGCCCAGGCAGAGAAAATGACCCAAACTATGGATACTGAATCAGATTTCATGGCAAGCCATGGATGGCTTTGGAGATTCCAGCGCCAACATGGAATAAAACAAAATTCGTTGTCGGGAGAGATACGCTCAGCAAATCAGGCTAGTTATCCCAACCAATTCCGAGAGATACTTACCCGTGATGGATATACAGACAACCAAGTTTATCATTGTGATGAGGCTGGTCTATTCTATCGGATGATTTTTTTAAAATTTTTAATATTTTTTTTACATATCTAATGTTTAGACCCATTAAATTCATAGTTGGTAATGGTTTATCTTTGTGAATTAATTTTTTACATTTTACTCTATCTATATATCTATCTATCTATCTATTTATCTATCTAGTGATAGTTGTCGTTTTTCGATATGAATGCTATCTTTTTTGATAAAAGAAATCTCAATCATTTTGAAAAAACAATAAAACTAGAATGTATCCAAATCAACACAAAAAGCAGTGACGTAATACACAATGTGTTTAGCGATACACATGTTTAGAGTACCAATACCTCGTGGAATAATGTTTGTTTTTACGATCTTTTCAAGCTATTTTATCCAGAAATTAAAGGTAATTTTTAAAGAAAAATGAACAACACCTTTATAAAGAAATATTTATTCAGTTATTTTCAGCACGATTATAAAACAAGTATTTAAAATGCACCCCCCCCAATCGCCTCTCTCTGTCGATCTCCCATCTCTTTATTAGTTTTTTTTTTATAGGTCCCTCAGTAACTCGCGCCCTTGCTTATAGTGTGGTCGATGTTTTTGGACCCCGTTGTGCGCGGGTTATCAATGGAGCAATGTAATTCCTTTTTTTAAATTGAGTTTTTTATCATTTTTTTAATAGAATGATTTAATAGATATGCTGAAAATTAATTTTAAAAAATGTTAGTTCAAAATGGAGTGTATCCTTCCTAAAACAACTTCTTAGTCCACACTTGAGCATTTTCATGCATATATTTGGGCTTACAACAGTGCTAAAAATTGGAAAATTCCAAGTTTCTCTTTTGAAATACAGTGTACCATTTACTCAAATTCTATTGAGAATGTAAATGATCTTTTTTTGGTTATTGATTGTAAATTTTTGTACTAAATTAAACGAGATTTTACTATCTGAAAACAGCAGCAACAATATAAATAATAATAATAATAATAATAATAATAATAATAATAATAATAATAATAATAATAGTAATAGCTAAATATAACATGAGTTGAAGTTAAATGAATTTGTGATAAACTGATGGACAAATAGACAAAATGGTATGAAACTGCTGTGTAATCTATAATTATCAAGAACAAGGTAATAATTATTAAAATGACAGTACAATATTCATAATGATAAGATTATAAAGGTAGATTATATATTAATATTTACCTGTATTCTTAGGTATGTCATCATGCTCACTTGCTGCAAAAACAAAATAATAAAATGTAAAGTGTAAAATTGTTTTATTTTAATGGTCACAATTACTCATTACAATTTATATAGAAAATGAACTCTAAATACTTAATATGCACTAATTTGAAAAAATTCTCATCCACTTTGTTGAACATGCTTTTATGAATATGTATCTTAGTGTAACAAAGTCATAATAGGTTTCATACTGTAACATTTTTTTAGAAATCAAAAGATTTCAAGCACCGTTACTCTAAAATCAATGGAACATTAAAATAAATTTACAAATATCTCATCATCAACTGAAAACTTGTTTCCAAAACATGAGGCAAATTGGACAAGGGGGTACATAATTAAGAATTTTATGAAGAATGATAATGACAAAAGTCTTTCAAAGGTGAACATTAGAGCTTAAAATTCCTATAATAATACAGCGTCAAAACTGCAACTAGATACTAAGCAAGGATACAAAAAATAAGTAATAATGCAAAGTCATAACCAGAGATAGTGTTAATTAGAAACATAATTAATACAGTGGTAGTGTCAATTAGAAAAATAAGTAATAAAACCTAGTTTTAATCAGTGGAAGTGTTTTTTAGAAACATAAGAAATAAAATGCAAATTCAACATTTTTTTAAATCAATTATACTTGCAACTTCAAATGACAGTGATAGTGTTAACTAGAAGTAGTAAAACCCAAAGCCTTAATCAGTGATAATGTTAGCTAAACATTATCTCCTCACTATATGATCCCTTTTGCTTAATAATACACATCTACTATCTACCTTGATTGTTTTTTTTTCTTCTATAAACACACCTGTACTTTTTAGCTTTAATAGTCTTTTTTTAATCAACACACAAGCATTGAAACATTTAATATTTTTTATAACAAACAACATGCACATTCTACCTTTTTTATGAACATGTATGTACTTTCTACCTACAATGTTTTTTTAATCAACACAAACTTACAACTTCAAAAAGACAGATACCTGTGAATATTATGATTGATTATTATTAAGTGGTATTAGTCCATGGGATTAGGGGCATCATCATGTAAAAAATACAACAGCTTTATTATTAGATCCTTTCAGTAGAATCTGGTGGAGCAAAGAGTAAAATATTTCTCCCAAGATACGACCAGGAAGTCAGCATAACAAACAGTCAAAACAATTGCATTAGCCTATTATCATGCAATGATATTTTTAAAAATATATTTTCCAAAAAAAGCTGGTAAAAAATATCTGAAGTACCTATGAAGTGGCAGGCTGTCTGGAACTCTTCCATGTTATCAGTCATTCTCAGCAACATTGGATGCCAGATTCCTGGTACTTCCTCTGTAGATGTTGTGTTACTAAGACAAGATCCCAGAGTTTCAAATGCCTTGCAAACCTGATAGCCATTTTCAAACTCCTCTGTCATCTGCTGGACACAATTCAGTACACTGACCATAGGCTCTTTGTTGATTCCTGTATCAAAGACCTTCAGACAGGTTACATCAAACTCACTGGCTATAAAATGATGCTGGAGGTAGAACACCACAGGGTACTTCTGCATGTCACTACACCCAGATGTGTGGAGATCAATGCAATCCACTATCATATCCAGATTCCTGATTCAGAAGTAAAAAGAAATAGAATCTCAAATGTGACTTTTACTATGGACTAAGAAAATCAAATTTCAGATTTTTATTTCTGGGACTTTTATACATATATAAGATCATTAACAATTATTGAAATTATTTTTGTGGATTTTTCTCACAATGGAACCTGTTTTATATCCTAAACATATGATCTATCACACAATATCTCATCAAAGCTGCTGTGATGTAGCATTTACATGCAATCTTACAAATTGATACGTTCAATGTAACATTTACATGCAATCTTACAAACTGATACATTCAATGTAACATTTACATGCAATCTCACAAACTGATACATCCAATGTAACATTTGCATGAATTCTTACAAACTGATACATTCAATGTAAAATTTACATGAATTCTTACAAACTGATACATTCAATGTAACATTTACATGAATACTTACAAACTGAAACATTCAATGTAACATTTACATGAATTCTTACAAACTGATACATTCAATGTAACATTTACATGAATTCTTACAAACTGAAACATTCAATGTAACATTTACATGAATTCTTACAAACTGATACATTCAATGTAACATTTACATAAATTCTTACAAACTGATACATTCAATGTAACATTTACATGAATTCTTACAAACTGATACATTCAATGCAACATTTACATGAAGCCTTTCAGTAGAAGAAAACAGAGAGAAACAAAATTATTTCTGAAATCCATAATATAATGATGTCTGATAGACAAATTCATCTGACTGCCACTTAAAACTATAAAATACAGTTGGGCATCAAAATTCATGGCAACTTCACTGATTCAAATATTTGTTCTATTTTTTCTATGATCTATTTCTAAAATACAGTTACTGTATAACTTACCCACAAGTTCCCATTGTTCCATTTAATAAATACACACAGTCATATGCCTCAGTCACAGAGCACTTTCCTGGTAGTGTACAGTTTTCCTTTGTATACAGATCTGGGAACAGTCTCGCCAATATGTTGTCTGCACAAGCTAGACCTGACTGTGCTAGTGTTTTTTTGTACTCCTTATGAATATTTTCTACATAACTGTGTTCACAATATGAGGTGTTCTTGAGTACACAGTCTGTTAGAATCTCAACTGCTAAGCTATCACTGAAAAACACATATACAAGTATATTGTTTAAGAAAGAATCAGAAGGTAGGTTAATTTTAAATAAGATATACAATTATATTATACATTATTACAAGTCATATACAATTATATTATACATTATTACAAGTCATATACAATTATATTATACATTATTACAAGTCATTACAATTATATTATACATTATTACATATACAATTATATTATACATTATTACAAGTCATATACAATTATATTATACATTATTACATATGCAATTATATTATATATTATTACAAGTCATAGGGGCCTCCGAGTGGCCGAGTGGTCTAAAGCGCTTTCCGTTACGGATAAACACAGAGGTGGATATATGTACAGACAAGGGTTACATTATATGAGATTAAATGAAAGTCTTGAATTTTAATACAATAAATATATTAAAAGAATGATTCTACAATGGACAAAAATGTTCTACCTTCATTATGATATATAGTGATAATAAAACACATATATTGTCTCTCAAATTGTCCTGATTATTTTCTCCCTATCCTGGTAATTTAGCTTTTAACCTTAATATTGGGCCAATTTTGCAGCCCTCTCTTGATCCACAAAATAACCAAAATGAGGTAATATATACTAACTTATTCTCAATGATTCTGACATGCATATATGATATGAGATATATATCTCTTTTATGCCATATCATTTATTATAGAAGCATCACAAGAAAATTGTCTTTTCTACATTTTATAAAATAATTTATAGGAAGCCGCAAAAACTGAATTTAATGTCACCTTGTAAAGTAAATAAATTGAATCTAATGTAAAAGTAAATAAAAACAGTAAATCTAATGTAATTTTATAAAGTAAGGTAAACAAGTGAATTTATGTCATCTTGGAAAGTAACATATATAACCAAAACAGTTGAATCTGATGTAACCTTGGAAAGTAAAGTAAAACAACTTAATCTACTGTCATCTTGAAATCTAAAGTGAAAAACATTGCAATATAGCAAAAGCTGTAGCTACTAGCCTTAGGTATGCCCCAAAAGCATCTGGTCATTACACTGTGCATTATAGGGCTTTAAACAGGGCCTCATTCAGTATACTTTGCTCTATAGGGCTTTAAACAGGGCCTCATTCAGTATACTTTGCTCTATAGGGCTTTAAACAGGGCCTCATTCAGTATACTTTGCTCCATAGGGCTTTAAACATGACCTTGTTCACTACACTGTGCTCTATAGGGCTTTAAACAGGACCTTGCTATTTACACTTTGATAAATAGGGCTTTAAACAGGACCTTGCTATTTACACTTTGATAAATAGGGCTTTACACAGGACCTTGCTATTTACACTTTGATAAATAGGGCTTTACACAGGACCTTGCTATTTACACTTTGATAAATAGGGCTTTACACAGGACCTTGCTATTTACACTTTGATAAATAGGGCTTTACACAGGACCTTGCTATTTACACTTTGATAAATAGGGCTTTACACAGGACCTTGCTATTTACACTTTGATAAATAGGGCTTTACACAGGACCTTGCTATTTACACTTTGATAAATAGGGCTTTACACAGGACCTTGCTCACTACATTTTGCTTGTATTACTTAATTGTTGACCATTTCACTAAACATGGATATATAGCAATTTTAAGAACTCAATATATGTACACTATCTTCAAAACTTAATAATATGTTCAATTTACATATTTTACTATATACTAATAAAAGTTCTTCTAATAAAAATATCATAATTAATATGCACATTCTTATGCTCATAATCAATGTCATCCAACATCTTCCTGTTTTGCAGAACTTGGATTACAAACAGAAGGCACCATATTAATATAATATTGACGTATCCACAGATTTAACTTAGTATAAACCTCGTCTATGGCAGCAACAATAAAAGCTCAAAGTGGAGCAAAGTTTTTTTAGAAATTCAGTCTCCATATTGGTAATAATGTCATCCTGTCAGATATAATATTACATGGTTTGTGTCCATAGACATTGGTCATAATCAACCAGAAACTACGCAGTGTTCCCACACAACCTGGAAAACAGGAAAAGTTGGGAGAAATTATAATTTTTTCCCCACCATTGAAATGTCCTTGAATTTTGCAAATACTGATGAAAGTCGGGAAGTAAACAGGAATTCTATGTCACCACTTGATGCCCAAAACAATTACATTATTGAGTCATAACTAAAATGATTGTGAGTTAAATTTATTAAGTTCTAACCAGAATATTCGGAGGGTGCAGTTATGAATCATTTGGATGCTTGCAATAAACATATATGCTGAGTCAATCCAAATGCTCAATGGATTAGATTCATCTAGTAGATTTTTATTTTCAAAGCCAGCTTGATGTCTGTATTTTTTCTTATATTGAAGGTATGAAAACCAGTCTAGCATCACAAGAGGCCAACAAGGTCAAAGCAAAGTGTAGCCACTTATAGGATGGCCTAGCAAATTTAAATATTATTGGATCGAGTGATACATGCAAGAAATTGATATGAAAATTACTTATCTTCTCAGTAATTGTGAGTTTTAAAATTGTTATGTCTTTAATATGCTGAAAGACAAAACAAAACTACGACATTGATGAAATGTTACCTGGTACTTTGCATTGCTAGTCGCATGAGTACACAAATCTAATAACCCTAATTTTCAAAAGATGTAGAGATAAAAATTAAAAACTATTAATGAAAGTAGTATGCTGGTTGTAATAAAAACACACAATTCTCCATATTTATATATTCTGAGAACAACTTCAGGATTTTAGAAGTAGCACATCACTACCATGTTGAGATGATACAGCTCCAGTGGCCTAGTGGTTAGAGCATCTGCCACGAAAGCAGGAGGTCATGGGTTTGATCCAAGGCCGAGTCATACCAAAGACTTACAAAAATGTTACTAACAGCTGCCATGCTTGATGCTCAGCATTAAGAGGTTAGGGTCAGGACTGGTTGGCCTGGTGTCAGGATAATGTGACTGGGTGGGACATCATGCTCAATGTCTGCAACATGATGCCCCAGTGCTAGACATTATTATCAACTGCTTCACTGCAGACATTGTAGCAATATGACTGAAAAATTGTTGAAGCTACATTACAAATCCTAATCAAACATACAAACAAACTACCCTCTTGACAATGTGCTCTCAGCTTGACAAATCAGACTGGTTTTTACAAAAACTATCTGATTTTCATTTAATATAATTGAATTTCTGTACAACAACATTAAAAAGAAGTTTGTGGTTGATATCACGTGGCTATTGGACTTCCAATGTCATCGTTTGAGATTTGTGCAGTCATGTGACTAGTAATGCAAATGGCAAGTACAGGGTCAGGTTTCATCTATGACAGCAGACTAAAGACATAACAATTATAATACTTGTCACTCTGAGAAAGTAAATAATTTTCTTATCGATTTCATGCAAGGTATGAGTCGATTCAATATAAGTTTAAAATTACAAGGCCTGCTGGTAAGTGACTACCATATGTCGCTACCGCACGGTGGCATCAAATTCCAAATTTTCAATATACAATTGCAATGACCCCACACCCCAACCTAAATGTCCAAATATGAAAAATGATGTGGGGATATTCAGAGAAAACCTGATTAAAAGATGGACTGATATTTGATTTAAGCCAAATTTGCAGTACACATTGTTAAATCTCAGAGCTGAAATGAGAAATTGTTGCCCCTTATATTAAATATTAAAAACAATATGAGACCTTGTATCAATACAGGTTTGGGGACTGGTTTAATGAATTACAAGAAGACAACTTGATTTTACAGAAAATCAATCCTTATTTATACAACAGTATATACTTTTGAAAGTCTTTGTTAAAATTTAAATCAGTCCTTTTGAAAATGTTTATAAAATGATGGATTTTTAACCAGATTGTCTTCAGAAGATTATGTTGTTTGAAAAATCTTGTTTGGGATTTTATTGGCAGAGATAAATTTAGGGTTAAACTCTTTTTGTTACAAGACAAGATCCTGGAAATTTATCTTTAGAAAAGCGTGGGAACCATGATGGTTATATAAAACTATTTCACAATCTTGACCAAAGTCTGGTAAGAAATTAAAGCTTACTGAAAAGCTTAGTCATTCAGATGCATTGTCACATCATTATTATCAAATATCATACTCATACTCAACTAAGATCTACATGAGATGGGCCTATTTGCCAAGTTTATTGAAGACCCAAACAGCAACAGTCTCTAGACTGGTAGAATAAGAATCTCCTATTCTGGATTAAGAGCACACCATAACAAAATCTTACAACATCAAAATGAAATTAGCCTATCTACCAAGTCTGATTCAAATTGGGTCAGAAATACAGTTTCTCAAGTGTTGACCGAAATTTGAAATATGGCATCCTGATTGTTCTGTCAAACAGATGCAGGATCACCTCATTAATATGCCTGGATCATGCTCACTATCAAAACTGTGCAACATCTTGATGATACAATTGTTAATTGTATAGCAAACTTGATCAGAAATGTAACTTCCAGTGTGGTTACAAACTCAGTTAATCATATGCAATATACTAAATTTGTTGGAAAGGTTGATGATATAAGCCCATATTCAAAGTTTAATAAAATTTGCCTTATTAGTATCTCAACATCTCACTTATCATGAAATTTTCCAACATCCTGATTACAGATACATGTATTCTAAGTCTGAACATCTCACTCATCATGAAGGTTTCCAACATCTTGATAAAAGATGTAAGAATTCCAAGTCTGCGCATACCACTCATCATGTAATGTATCCAATATCTTGATTACAGATGTATGTATTCCAAGTCTGATCAAAATCCCATCAGAATTTACTATATATATTCACTTATAAGAAGAATCCAACTGCAAACTGCACATGTCCAGATCTGCCATTACAAACGGTGCTGGCAGGTCTGGATCTGTGCAGTTTGTTAGGAGTAATCAGTAGATCAAACAATACAGAACCTGTTCTACAGGCACACTACACTATAGCAGATCAGGATCTTTGTTGTTTGGAGTTTGAATCCACATATTAGTGAGTCTATATGGACCTTCAGAGTAGGAACAAGCTCAGCCAATCAGAAGCCAGATCAGCTTATCAGTTTATGTTGATCTCGCTAATCATGAACTTGCCAAAGATCTTAATAACTTTTGGAATTATTTCAACTTATTAATTAAAATTGGATTAGAAATCTGGCTGCCAGTGTGTTAATAAGGTTAGTCAATCAGAAGCAAGATTACCTCATTATTATTGGTGTCATTATTGGTGGATTTAACAATTTAATAAACTCATCCAGGTTCTTGCTACACACCAGCAGTTCAAGTCTGATCAAAAAGCAGATCAAACATATGGCTTCCTATGTACTACCAAGCTCAGTTAAAACGATGCAAGATTATCTCATTATTATTCAAGAGTGGCTTCCAGAATGGTTACAAGGTTAGCCAATCTGATGCAAGATTACCTCATTATTATTCAAGAGTGGCTTCCAGAATGGTTACAAGGTTAACCAATCTGATGCAAGATTATCTCATTATTATTCAAGAGTGGCTTCCAGAATGGTTACAAGGTTAGCCAATCTGATGCAAGATTACCTCATTATTATTCATGAGTGGCTTCCAGAATGGTTACAAGGTTAACCAATCTGATGCAAGATTACCTCATTATTATTCAAGAGTGGCTTCCAGAATGGTTACAAGGTTAACCAATCTGATGCAAGATTACCTCATTATTATTCAAGAGTGGCTTCCAGAATGGTTACAAAGTTAACCAATCTGATGCAAGATTACCTCATTATTATTCATGAGTGGCTTCCAGAATGGTTACAAGGTTAACCAATCTGATGCAAGATTACCTCATTATTATTCAAGAGTGGCTTCCAGAATGGTTACAAGGTTAACCAATCTGATGCAAGATTACCTCATTATTATTCAAGAGTGGCTTCCAGAATGGTTACAAGGTTAACCAATCTGATGCAAGATTACATCATTATTATTCAAGAGCGGCTTCCAGAATGGTTACAAGGTTAGCCAATCTGATGCAAGATTACCTCATTATTATTCAAGAGTGGCTTCCAGAATGGTTACAAGGTTAACCAATCTGATGCAAGATTACCTCATTATTATTCAAGAGTGGCTTCCAGTATGGTTACAAAGTTAACCAATCTGATGCAAGATTACCTCATTATTATTCATGAGTCGCTTCCAGAATGGTTACAAGGTTAACCAATCTGATGCAAGATTACCTCATTATTATTCAAGAGTGGCTTCCAGAATGGTTACAAGGTTAACCAATCTGATGCAAGATTACCTCATTATTATTCAAGAGTGGCTTCCAGAATGGTTACAAGGTTAACCAATCTGATGCAAGATTACCTCATTATTATTCAAGAGTGGCTTCCAGAATGGTTACAAGGTTAACCAATCTGATGCAAGATTACCTCATTATTATTCAAGAGTGGCTTCCAGAATGGTTACAAGATTAACCAATCTGATGCAAGATTACATCATTATTATTCAAGAGTGGCTTCCAGAATGGTTACAAGGTTAGCCAATCTGATGCAAGATTACCTCATTATTATTCATGAGTGGCTTCCAGAATGGTTACAAGGTTAACCAATCTGATGCAAGATTACCTCATTATTATTCATGAGTGGCTTCCAGAATGGTTACAAGGTTAACGAATCTGATGCAAGATTACCTCATTATTATTCATGAGTCTCATTCATTTTTTAAAGAACATGTCCCAAATTCCATGATGCAATTACTAACGAACAGATGATGCATGACACAGAACGAATCCAAAGCCATTCTATAAAGTAACTTAAAACTATTGCAAGGTGACTCAAATAAACAAGACCAATAAAAGGCACATCTAGGTCTCTGAAATAACATTCAAATATAAATGCAACAGAATATGTTGAATGGTTCTTCAGCCATGAAAGTCATAGGAATTGCATCAAAATATGCTAAATGGTTCCTGGGCTCTGAAGGTTCATAGAAATTGCAATGTTGAATGGTTCCAGAGTTGTAATGGTCATACAAATTGCATCAAAGTATGCTGAATGGTTCTTCAGCTGTGATAGCCCTAGGAAACATCACATGTGAAGAAGTTATTTGTCAATGCCCACAACTCCATCCAAAGTAGTAGACCAAACAAAATCAATTAAAGGTACATCTATGTCTATCAGATAGTGTTCATACCAAAATTACATCAGATAAACTGATTTTAAAAAAGGCAATAACTTCATCAAAATTAAATTTTAAAAGACAAAATCTTTAAAAGGCATATCTGCATGTAAGGAAATTAACTTGCCAAATATCATTCAGAGATGTGTAAGGGTTGAAAAGCTTTGGTGGTCACAAGGAGTGTGACTGTGATGGACACATGGACATGGTGATTACATCAGAGAGCCTACATGTTAATTTGGGATTCTAATAAAGGACAGTTTAACCAAAGACACAAACCCACATATTTATAGCAACATAAAAAAAATTCTGGTTATATTTTATGCATTTAGGAAAGGTATGTAACTTTGAAACTTACATGCAAAGATTAGCAATTTTCACCAAACCAAGACAAGCCATGGGTACCGTAGTATCACAAAAGAACATTCCACTGCTATCTGCCAGGGTTTCCCAGTTCTGACAGTGCAAAGCTTGGGACAGTTCTGGACACAGGTGTCCTACTGATGTTTGGACAATACCCAATGAGATCCTCATTCTGTCCAAAATGGCAGTTGGACAAAAGTGCAAGCTGTCTTGAAGGCAGGTTATACTCTGGTTCAGCGTTCTGAAAAGTATTAATTTTCTTACATTATTACTTACCATCTTAAAGACTCTAACAATGATGACTACCATCCTGTCAGTTTGTCAGATCCTTTCAGACAGACTCTAACAATGATTACTACTATTTTGTCAAGTTTGTTTCTGCCTTTCAGACATATTCAAACAATGATGACTACCAGCCTGTCAATTTGTCACAGCCTATCAGGCAGACTCTAACAATAATGACAACCATCTTGTTAAGTTTGTCTCTGCCTTTCATACATGCTCTAACAATGATGACAATCATCTTGTCAGCTTATCACAGCCTTTTAGACTCACACTAACAATGATGATTACCATCTTGTCAGTTTTTGTCATGGCCTTTCAGACAGATTCTAACAATGATGTCTACCATCTTGTCAAGTTTGTCTCTGCCTTTCAGACAGACTCTAACAATGATGACTACCATCCAGTCAGTTGTTCACAGCCTTTCAGACATACTCAAGCAATGATGACTAACATCTTGTCAAGTTTGTTTCTGCCTTTCAGACATACTCAAACAATGATGACTACCAGCCTGTCAGTTTGTCACAGCCTTTCAGACATACTCAAGCAATGATGACTAACATCTTGTCAAGTTTGTTTCTGCCTTTCAGACATACTCAAACAATGATGACTATCAGCCTGTCAGTTTGTCACAGTCTTTCAGACATACTCTAACACTGATGACTACTATTTTGTTAGTTTGTCTCTGCCTTTCAGACATACTCTAACATTGATGACTACCATACTGCCAGTCTGTCATGGTCTTTCAGGCACTCTAACATTGATGACTACCATCTTATCGAGTTTGTCAAATCAAAAATGATCATGCCAGTACAGGATCTCAATGTTATACAATGATTACAGCTCATCTTTACAAATTAAGTAAATTTTAATGCTGTCAAATGTCCATCAGAAAATTTGTAGCAAACTGAACCATTTTTGAATGATTTAATTCAGATCAAATTAGTCTATAATTGATTTTCACTGATTCATCTTTATAATTTACTTATCACTGAAATTAATTATAGGGTACCAGTGTTATCCACAGTGATTTACTGAAAATGGTGAAGGGCTATTGACATCTGCTGGAAATTTGACACCAGAAAACAAACCTACTACAATAATGTTTTTAAAGTATCGCTAACATCAAAGTTTAAATGGTGAATTATTTCAATTATGAAAACTGCATTTGCAATAGTACAGTACAGCAAAGTTCACAAAAAAACATCAAAATGAAAGAAAAATGCAGAAATATATCAGTATGGTAAGATTAAAGATATATGGAAGCATTGTAAGCTATTGTTGGAGTAGAAATGTTTCTTCAATAACACTTACTTAATCTTTAGGAGTACAACCAGACCCTCACAAAAATGGGTGCCTCCAAGCTAATTTTTAGCAATGAAAGTGCTAAAATTAATCTGCAAACCTAGATCAGAGTAAGACAAGATTGATCTGCCCTAATATAGAGGGATTGGTGCTAATCTCATACTTCAATCAATACTGGAGCAGATATGTACACTCTTTCATGATAAAAAAAATTTAACTACATATGAGGGAGGGGGTAGCTAGAAGAACATGCTTGCATAATATTTGTAAAAAAAATTTAAAAATTGATTTTTTTCTTCAAAAACCTGTTCCAAATACTAAGAGAATAAGTAAGGCCCTGAGAAGACCCAATCTCTTAATTCCATATGACACAGTTTCAAATTTTCTGAGGAATGTGGGTTGGTGATAACAACTCTCAACATACCCAGACATGGCTTGTAGGGAAGAAACTGTTCTCCCAAAATCCAGTCAAGTCGAGTGAACATATCATTATGCAGATACTGAACAACCCATCAAGATGACCTATTATGGTGCCCCTGAAGGTCCTGCCAGTTGAAACTAAGCTCACTGGTCTGAAAAATCAATGACACAAAGACAGCTGTGACCTCCATCCCAAGCTGGAAAAAGTCAGAGAACAGTTCCACTGAAATCCTATGCTTTCTGGCTACTTCCCACAAGAAATTCATGCGAATAAGCTTTCATATCATGGAAGATACAACCTTTGCTGATATACTGACCTTTCCTTCTGTTATCAGGAGAAATCAATAAGATCTTTAGTCTTCTTATTGGCATGCTTTGGTTTCACTTTAAATCATTTGTGGCTCTTTGAAGTGAAGGGTTCAACACAAAAGCAGGTTCACAACAAAGGACTTATTGCCAATGAACACTGTTCTGAGCAGTGAAAGAAGTGGCAATATTAAGTAAAACCGAACATTCCACTGAAACTGCAGTTAGTTCAGATCAACAAACAAGGTGTGTGTATAACACTGATTCTATCATGGCTTGAATTACTAGGAACTAGGTGTGAATGAGAAGGGAGTCAATAAGACTCTAGACAGTGGTTTTGAAGGTTTTTTTTTTCAGCCATGCCAAAACCTATGGTAGATGCCATTTGAATATGGAGCCAAAGACCTAGCTTGAGACATAACATACTTCACAAAAGATTCAGAGAGGTCTTAGTTTTGTTTATATCCTTCTTCAGGGAGGATAAAGAGAGTGTAATCTCATGGAATGATAACCATTACAATCACCTTGGCTGCAATCTCTTTTTAAGTGCCAAAGGAGAAAGCATATTTGAGGCTTTTAATGTTATGATGGGTCTCTGTCTGAACATTTGGAGGAAGTCTACCATATTCTTCTATTTTTATCAATAGGTCTTGTGATAATTTATCATCTCAAGAAGGATGTGGAAATGCCAACTCCCTTAATACAATCTCAGGACTGGCAAAAAAAAAAAGACCTCAAAGTTTCTTATACTTGTATGTCTTGTAGGATGGCATTTGAACATACTTTATTCAGCCATACGATTTGGATATGGGGCTGAAGACCCAGCTTGAGACGTTAGTACACTTCATAAAAAGGCTAGATAGGTCTTGGTTTTACTTATATTCTTCTTCTGTTATGATGGGTCTCTGCCTGAACAATTGCTGGAAGTGTACCATTCTTTTCATGGGTGGTTCTATTCACCACTTTTCTGCAGGCTTGCTTGTTATGAGCCAGATGTGAAGGTTCAGTGATTCTGGGGATTGATGTAACACCTGCATTCTTGATTGACTAAACCTGGGAAGACAGATCAAGATTTTACTGAGACTCTCCACTGACAAGTTCGTTAAATTATTTATCCCTGATTTTTAATATTTGAGGGAAGCAATGAGGATTAGAGTGCATACTAAATCCCTTTGCATTCTGCAAGGCTATGGAGATCAGGAATGAGAATGAGTATTCAAGTTTATGGAAAGACTTGTCAACAATTTGGATATTCTGAAAATGGGAATGAGGAAACAATGGCAGGTGGCTTTGCATTCCACCCTTCTTCCAAAAGATTCAGGGAGTGATGGATAGATTCATCTGAATATCAAGGCATGAAGAGATCATTCAACCTGAATTAGTTGATTCCATCTTGATGAGGCTCTCAGGGATCAAGTTCATTTTAATATTGATTTATTGATGATGATATTACCTGAACAAAAATCCAGATCAGAAGGCAGAGTTCTGGAGGTCATTGGTCTCGCTTTGCTTTCATAAGTCATTTTGCTGCTATTTCCAGAGATAGTATATCATATCATGATTGAAATACATTTACTATTATAGCCTTCATCAGCCACACTATACTATACTATAAAAAAAGGCTGGAAGATGACCCTACAGCCCACTGTGCTGGCATATGTGCAGAATGTTATTTCCAGAGACTGAATATGCAAAGAAATATCACAGGTTTTCCCATTTGCTCCAGTTTTTACCTCATGTATATTGGCACTGTAATTGTTGATCCTGACACTGTGATTGTTGAATATCCTGACAGTGTGATTGTTTAATATCCTGACACTGTGATTGTTGAATATTCTGACACTGTGATTGTTGAATATCCTGACACTGTGATTGTTGAATATTCTGACACTGTGATTGTTGAATATCCTGACACTGTGATTGTTGAATATTCTGACACTGTGATTGTTGAATATCCTGACATTGTGATTGTTGAATATCCTGACACTGTGATTGTTGAATATCCTGACAGTGTGATTGTTTAATACCCTGACACTGTGATTGTTGAATATTCTGACACTGTGATTGTTGAATATTCTGACACTGTGATTGTTGAATATCCTGACACTGTGATTATTGAACATCCTGACACTGTGATTGTTGAATATTCTGACACTGTGCTTGTTGAATATCCTGACACTGTGATTGTTGAACATCCTGACACTGTGATTGTTGAATATTCTGACACTGTGATTGCTGAACATCCTGACACTGTGATTGTTGAATATCCTGACACTGTGATTGTTGAATATTCTGACAGTGTGATTGTTTAATACCCTGACACTGTGATTGTTGAACATCCTGATACTGTGATTGTTGAATATCCTGATACTGTGGTTGTTAATCCTGTAGTCAAAGCATCAATTGTCACAAGACCAAGAGAATTTCTAGTATTTACATTAGTCTCATAAAAAATTTGCCCAAGATAATGAGATCTTCTGCTGCTTTTTTCACTGATGCTCAGAAAGGGTATTCTTCTCTTTTCATCAATAGGTCTAGTGATAATTTATCATCTCAAGACGAATGTGGCAATGCCAACTCCCTTTATACAATCTCAGGACTGGCAACAACCTCAAAACTGGCAGCCAACTTAACTATAAGTCAGTCACTGGGTAAAGAGTACACAATGTGCCTTCTGGCACTATAATGGCTATGCTGAACCATGAGAATGCCAGTGCTCTGATCTTGGGGTGGCATGCTACACAAAATGACTTATACGTTTAACATTGAATGTAAGATCCACTTTGGTGCTGACCTCTTACACTCTAAATCTGATCATGGTGGAAAAGTGACATCTTGTCCTCCACAACATTGTCAAGTTTCTTATAATTGTATGTCTTGTATACAGGATAGCATTATATGAGACAGTAGCTAAGTCAGATTAGTATTCTCTCATTCTGGCTCATATATGGCAGACAGAAAATACTTGAGACATCATGCCTATATGTACCTTCAAGTAAGGTCTCTCTGATTGAAGCAACAAGCTGGAGTTTGAGCTGGCTCTATTGCTGAAAAGAATCTCTATATTCGCTTGGCTGTTGAGTTCTCTGGTTTGCAATGCTCAACCCTCAAGAAATTATATTGACAGAGGTCATGTCAGCATTGATTCTAATGGTGTCATTTTACCTCAAAATGCATTTTACAGCTATTCCATTCTGTTTAGATAATATGTCCAGAACATAATTTGACTGCCCCTCCATCCAAACAAAGTGTGTATTTGACATGAATTTCCCAAGTGGCAACCTAGACAAAAATCATGCTAAACATGTAATTTGGAAATCAGCCATACCTTTAAAGCGATTTTACTGCTTGCATTTCATTCCTGCCCGTATTCTAGACTCCGCAAATAGAAATAGAGCCAAGAATATTTATACAGGTGTAGCCAGCCTGTCTTAAAAACTCATGGAGTGTACATTACTGACCTGATATATCATTGAACATTACCTGTAATTTACCAAGGCACAAGCAAATGCCTCCACAGGTAAAGTCACTGAAGCATCACTATAAACTATCTTCTGAACCTGAATACCAGGAGTTCTTTATGTGGTTTCCAAGGCCTCATGGTGATACATTATGCTACTCAGTACAAGCAGAAGCAGCAACTTAAGTTTACATGGAATTTGGTGCCAATCTCTATATCAAGGGGAGATCACTCTATTTGACTACCACCCATAAGAGCATACAAGTGTTAGCTCCCATTAGTAAAATTTAACCAGTGAGGACTGCATTTGTGGGATAGTGTTATTACTCCTAATGTATGTGATTTGGCAACATATCTGAAGAAGAAATGCAATAGTGGAAAATGGTTTGGAGGTTTGGATGTGTTAATATATATTATGATTGGATAATGTATTAAAAATACAGTGTTTAGAGAGTAACAATGACAGACATAAACTGGGCAAAGAGAAGAAAAAAAATTCTCTGATATTACATAGGTGAGATATAACCTGCATAAACTAGCATCTTCAATTGGCAAACTGCCAATGTATGGCAAAAGATCCTCCAGACACCTTGTGGCTCTGTATTCATCACACTCATTACTTTTCAAGTCAACCTGGTTGGTACATGTGTCTTCCCTCTGAAAGTGAATCCATTTGAGAAGTGAGGAGACATGACTTTGGAAAAGAAGTGGACATAAGGATGCTTGTTCTTGCATAATCTTCAAATCTTGATGAGCCCTGGAAAAATATAACATAGGTGAGTCAGTTAATATTGCATACAATCAAAACACACACTGAAAGAGTAAATACCTTAATTTGCAAACTCTTGCTTTAACTTTGGTGAAAAATAAAAAGATACAAATTTAGCATAGATATCATTTTGTCTTCATGTGGGTTGTCTGTAGTGTAGGTGGGATGAACAAGAAATTGATCTGTCCGAATCAAATAAAATGTAATGAAATTGACAAAACAAAATTGGCATGTTAGCTTAATTAGTCTACGCAATTAGTCTACGCTTTCCTCACTATGGTTGAAAAGAGCTCGACTTTGTTATGGTCATTTATAGTGTTATAATGAAGGCAATTGTTTTTAGTTTATCAAATACTAATACTAATAATGATACTAAGACTAATACTAATAGTGCTACTACTACTACTAATATTCTTAATAATAATAATAATGCTAATAATACTACTAATACTAATATTACTAATAATAATACTAATACCAAAAATAACATTAATACCAAAATAAATACTAATACCAATAATAATACCTATACTACTACTACTAATAAAAATAGTAATACCAATAATAATAATAATAATAATAATAATAATAATAATAATAATAATAATACTAAAATAATACTAATAGTAAAAATAATGCAAATAATACTACCACTACAACTAATAATAATAATAATAATAATAATAATAATAATAAAGACTTTATTTAAAGAGGGTAATAGAATTAGCTTAAATTACTCAACTTTTAGGCCCTGATAAAAAGGAACATGTTTATATACAAGTGTACACATATGCATACATATACATAGTAGCATGTACGTGCATAGACAACAATATATTTACTTTCTTTCTTATTACCAGATGGATACATAACATTACATATTGAACCCACATATTCTGTATACATGCAATATGAAGTTAATGTCTTAGATGGGTAGTATATTTAATGAAGCTGTCAAAAACAATGCAAATTTGGGACATGATGTTGAGGCAACTAGTACAAAAATATTTGACTGGTATTACAAAAGCCTCTTTCGAATTGAAATATGTGACCAGTCTGCTGAGGAAAGCCAGGTTATAGACGAGATATATGACCAATTTATTGAGGAATGAAGTTACAGAGTTACAGAGAGGCTTGATTAGGAAAATGTCACTGTTGTTATTAAAGCTGAAACGAATAACATTTGAATCATAACGCTGTTTTCTAAATTTTCAAACAGAAAATCAGTATTAACTATTTCTTTATCTTTAGCAGAAATGAACAATGACATCAGAGGGTTTGTCTTTATCAATCTGCCTGCGCCCTTGTCATCAGAGGATTCGGCTTATCAATCTGCCTGCGCCCTTGACATCAGAGGATTTGGCTTATCAATCTGCCTGCGCCCTTGACATCAGAGGATTTGGCTTTATCAATCTGCCTGTGCCCTTAAAGAAGTTGCACAAGCTTGACCTAGAGAGCAGCAACTTCTAAAACCAGAATCAGCATGTATACATACTAATCAGCCATCAGCTGGCACTCCACTAAAAGAAAACTTGTGATCACATCCTTCTACTTCTCTAAGTCTACATAAGGTGACAATTCAAGCAGTTCAAAATATGGCTTCTCTCTGATTCCATACTAATTTTCTTATACAATCAGTGTGCTGAGCCACTCATAACTTCTATCAACACAAAGGTAATATTACAGCTGTTTTATTATTTAATCACTTTACTGATCATTTAATGGCCAATGTAATTTGATCCAACTCTGAGGGCATCCATTTCTAGTATGCTGTATGCTAAATGAGCTACTTCACCTTTTTTGATTGGTGGATGATTTATTTTACCTTGGATTGGAATAAATTTGTATCAAGCCCTGAAAATGACCCAATTACTGTATGAAATATAAAACAAAGTTTGGAATGGAGGTCATATCTATTTAACAAATCTTTTTTGCAAATTAACATTACAAGGACATTCAAGGACATTCAGCAGTATTGGATTAATTATTTACAATGCCTTAATTCAGTCTAACTTTGATTCTTGTTTTGGGACTGTGTGCATGAATTGTCTTCAGTTTTTCTCATTCCTGTCAAGTTACAAAGAATGTCCATTTGTGTTTGTAATTTTCACTTGCAAGAAATCCACTTCCAGTAGAATTTGTTTTCTCAACTTTCCCTGCATTTAATATAAGCAATCCTAAGTTGCTGTCAATTTTCTACCTACATTATTTCTACAGAAGCAAACTAATTTTTGGGTTGCATTAAGTCTGAAGATACATAGAAAATATATTCATTTTATTATCAGTCTCATTCTTAAAAACATGTACTTAAACTCTTAAAATGAATGAGATTTAGATGAGTTAGTTCACAATGTTTTCATCGAGTGGAGTTTTCCTGGAATGGAGGAAACAGTTTTTCATGCAGAGCAGTAGCTAGAAGAAATTGTCAATAAAAATCAAGGCAGACAAAATAAATAAGAAAAAAAATAGGCAAGTTTATGCTTTCTTAATATTAACAAATATTAAAATCCCATCTAAATACAAACCATTAATATGAATAAGAAATTTTTTACAATTTGTTTCAGCCCTTGTTTGAAATTGCACTTAATTCCCTGATTCCAAAGACACAGATGGAAACAAAACTGGAGCTGGGGTTTTAATTTCCTTTGTCAATACCCTGTTTTCAGTCTCTTGACATAGGCTAATCCTTGAATCCCTGGCAGTTATGTTTCATTGTCTTTGCCCCCTAATTCCTAGATAGAATGCATTTCCAAGTGCTGGGGTATGTGTGCTTATTTTCAAGTCTGACAGATGGCATTTCCCACTGCTGGGATACTTGTGATGATAATCAAGTCTAATAGATGGCATTTCCTAGTGTTGGGGTAAATGTGCTGATGTTCAAGTCTGACAGATGGCATTTCCTAGTGTTGGGGTACATGTGCTGATGTTCAAGTCTGACAGATGGCATTTCCTAGTGTTGGGGTACATGTGCTGATGTTCAAGTCTGACAGATGGCATTTCCCAGTGCTGGGATAATTGTGATGGTAATCTGGTCTGATAGATTTGATTTTAAATTTTTTTAGACATAAATTTTTCTTCGAGCCATATAACTACTTAAGTGAGATCAAAGATATTTTCTCTTATGATTCCTCTGATATTGGTTGCTATAGACTCTGATAAAATATTCTGGCGTTTGGAAGAAAACAAGGTTCTATATTTATGAAACAAAGGAGAGAATAAATTGCACAAAGTTCCTTAGAACCTTTAGTGCATACTTTTGTGATTTGACATATCTTGTCTATGTTGTTGTTGTTTTTTTCTTCCTTTCAATATATGCATTGTTCAAATCCTTTGGGTTTCGATGTAGTTACATATTTCTTTCATGCAGACTCTCATAAAGTCCAAAACACTAACCATTGTGCAGCAAATTAGAAAATATAATTTTCTTTGTCTACCTCTATTTGTTTAATTTTGCTAAAACGTACTTTGGGGTGAATGGATGGGCCGGATGAAATCATCATGCAGTGGTGGCATACATTCTTACCTGCAAAACTTCTGTCTTTCCATCAATGACTTAAAAGGCCAAGTGAAAACACTTGTAAAATAGAAAGTCAAGTTTTCCGCAATTGCCTCAATTTCACATGATTGGAAATTAGTCACTGAAAAGGAATATATACAGTACAAAATTAGTCACAAGATGATCTTGCAATCTATTTGTTAACTTACTTGAATATTTATGACAAATTAAAGAGTGGAATGTGTTTAATAATCACATGAATTGGTCCTAATATGCAAAACTATTCCAAATGAAAGGTGATTGATAATATTAATTCTGACATAAGTGATTGCCAATATTAAATTAATTCTAATTAAAGTCATTGATAATATTTCTTTCACCTGAGGTCACTGATAAAATTAAAACAGAAGTCATTGATAATACAAATTCCAAGTAAGTACTGAGTTAATAAGTGCACATTGTTAAACAGTGATAATAAAGTTGTAAAAACAAATTCTACCAGATATAAAAACCACATTTGTAAAACACATATGCCTTGACTATGAAGATGAAAAGATGACTCAGGTGTGAAACCTGTGTTGAACAGAAAACTAAATGAAGCCATACATGGTTATTCTTTATAACTAATGAACAAAACTTCACCTGCCTTTACAAACATGTCTTGAATAGTGAATGACCCCTGTCTATAACTATACCTGTCACACTGGCACAAAAGGTGACTCCCATTTCTGATGTGATAACACAGTTACCTTTCCCACCAACTCAGCAAATGAATTGCTATGACCTTACATCGTAATGATAACTGCCTTGCATGCAAATTTTATAAGCTGACACGTTTTACAATTTCAACATGACTAGAGTTAAGAATACAGGTGAGATAATAAATGTTTACACATCAATTTACATGATATTCCTGTATCTACATCATGCCTTCCTCATCAAGTAAAAGTTCAGTTTGCATCGACCTAATGGCCAATGCAGATCTGCTCTAGGGACTTCTTAAGGTAGGAAGAAATATTGTTGGATAGGAAATTAAAAATTAGTGTACTCAAATTTCATTTGTCTACCCCGAGTGTTTTATGCACAAATGTGCTAGCAAGCTTCTCAAGACACATGAACCTACAGACAGGAACAAATCAGTAGGACCATAGAATGAAAAAAAAACTTCTATAATAATGAAAGCAAGGTTTAACACTGTGTGGATAGAGCAAACTGTCATAAAAGTCATTTGATTCAGCTAAATTATAATAAAATGGAATTTCAGACTCAGATAATAATAATAAAGACAGGTGGTATATAAACATGCAGTTTTATCTTTTGCAAAAAGAAACAAAATTATGTATATAGTGTAAGGTCTTTCTGTTCTGTTCATAAAGCAATAAATTAAAACCTTTATCAAGGTCTGATTTTGACAGGTCTCATGTCTGACATTTCTACCTGTATTTGACAAGGTGTTAAATTCAATCTTCACTGACCCTCATTTCATTATTATATAGAAATGAAAATATTTAGCTCTTAAAGTACCTATAAGATAAATATAGGAAAATTGTGAATTTAATATTAAGAAATGTGTCATTATATTACCTGAGCACAGGTCTGTAACATTTTGCTCTCTGTAAAAGAAATCTGTCTTGCAACCTCCACAATAGTTTGGTCTGTAATGAATGAATTATAATAAATTACATGGAAACAATAAAACACTATCAATCACAAATATTAGCATGCACAATATTTTAGTGAATTTATGAAGTAAATCAACTTTTTAAAAATGTTTTATTTATCTTAAAACATTTTTATGAAAGGAACAGCATTGATCTGCTTTAAAATATGAGGAAGATTTCCCAAAGAAACATAAAGTTTTTAATATTTTAGCATTAAGGGGAAGACTACTTGCATGGATAGATAATTCCCAATGCAAGGTTTAATATTAGCAGTATGGGGAAAACTATTTGCATGGATAGATAATTCCCAATGCAAAATTTAATATTAGCAGTAAGAGGAAAATTTATTGCATGGATAGATAATTCCCAATGCAAGGTTTAATATTACCAGTAAGGAGAAGACAACTTGCATGGATAGATAATTCCCAATGCAAGGTTTAATATTAGCAGTAAGGAGAAGACAACTTGCATGGATAGATAATTCCCATTGCAAGGTTTAATATTAGCAGTATGGAGGAAACAACTTGCATGGATAGATAATTCCCTAAGCAAGGTTTAATATTAGCAGTAAGGGGAAAACTATTGGCATCGATAGATAATTCCCAATGCAAGGTTTAATATTAGCAGTAAGGAGAAAACAACTTGCATGGATAGATCATTCCCAATGCAAGGTTTAATATTAGCAGTAAGGAGAAGACAACTTGCATGGATAGATAATTCACAATGCAAGGTTTAATATTACCAGTAAGGAGAAGACAACTTGCATGGATAGATAATTCCCAATGCAAGGTTTAATATTAGCAGTAAGGAGAAGACAACTTGCATGGATAGATAATTCTCAATGCAAGGTTTAATATTACCAGTAAGGAGAAGACATCTTGCATGGATAGATAATTCCCAATGCAAGATTTAATATTAGCAGTAAGGAAAAGACAACTTGTATGGATAGATAATTCCCAATGCAAGGTTTAATATTACCAGTAAGGAGAAGACAACTTGCATGGATAGATAATTCCCAATGCAAGGTTTAATATTAGCAGTAAGGAGAAGACAACTTGCATGGATAGATAATTCCCATTGCAAGGTTTAATATTAGCAGTATGGAGGAAACAACTTGCATGGATAGATAATTCCCTAAGCAAGGTTTAATATTAGCAGTAAGGGGAAAACTATTGGCATCGATAGATAATTCCCAATGCAAGGTTTAATATTAGCAGTAAGGAGAAAACAACTTGCATGGATAGATCATTCCCAATGCAAGGTTTAATATTACCAGTAAGGAGAAGACAACTTGCATGGATAGATAATTCACAATGCAAGGTTTAATATTACCAGTAAGGAGAAGACAACTTGCATGGATAGATAATTCCCAATGCAAGGTTTAATATTAGCAGTAAGGAGAAGACAACTTGCATGGATAGATAATTCTCAATGCAAGGTTTAATATTACCAGTAAGGAGAAGACATCTTGCATGGATAGATAATTCCCAATGCAAGATTTAATATTAGCAGTAAGGAAAAGACAACTTGCATGGATAGATAATTCCCAATGCAAGGTTTAATATTAGCAGTATGGAGAAAACAACTTGCATGGATAGATAATTCCCAATGCAAGGTTTAATATTAGCAGTAAGGAGAAGACAACTTGCATGGATAGATAATTCCCATTGCAAGGTTTAATATTAGCAGTATGGAGGAAACAACTTGCATGGATAGATAATTCCCTAAGCAAGGTTTAATATTAGCAGTAAGGGGAAAACTATTGGCATCGATAGATAATTCCCAATGCAAGGTTTAATATTAGCAGTAAGGAGAAAACAACTTGCATGGATAGATCATTCCCAATGCAAGGTTTAATATTAGCAGTAAGGAGAAGACAACTTGCATGGATAGATAATTCCCAATGCAAGGTTTAATATTACCAGTAAGGAGAAGACAACTTGCATGGATAGATAATTCCCAATGCAAGGTTTAATATTAGCAGTAAGGAGAAGACAACTTGCATGGATAGATAATTCTCAATGCAAGGTTTAATATTACCAGTAAGGAAAAGACAACTTGCATGATAGATAATTCCCAATGCAAGGTTTAATATTAGCAGTATGGAGAAAACAACTTGCATGGATAGATAATTCCCTAAGCAAGGTTTAATATTAGCAGTAAGGGGAAAACTATTGGCATGGATAGATAATTCCCAATGCAAGGTTTAATATTAGCAGTAAGGAGAAAACAACTTGCATGGATAGATAATTCCCAATGCAAGATTTAATATTAGCAGTAAGAGGAAAACTATTGGCATGGATAGATAATTCCCAATGCATGGTTTAATATTACCAGTAAGAGGAAAATTTATTGCAATTTATTGCATGGATAGATAATTCCCAATGTAAGGTTTAATATTACCAGTAAGGAGAAGACAACTTGCATGGATAGATAATTCCCAATGCAAGGTTTAATATTAGCAGTAAGGAGAAGACAACTTGCATGGATAGATAATTCCCATTGCAAGGTTTAATATTAGCAGTATGGAGAAAACAACTTGCATGGATAGATAATTCCCAATGCAAGGTTTAATATTAGCAGTAAGGGGAAAACTACTGGCATGGATAGATAATTCCCAATGCAAGGTTTAATATTAGCAGTAAGGAGAAAACAACTTGCATGGATAGATAATTCCCAATGCAAGGTTTAATATTAGCAGTAAGGAGAAGACAACTTGCATGGATAGATAATTCCCAATGCAAGGTTTAATATTAGCAGTAAGGGGAAAACTATTTGCATAGATAGATAATTCCCAATGCAAGGTTTAATATTACCAATAAGGAGAAGACAACTTGCATGGATAGATAATTCCCAATGCAAGGTTTAATATTAGCAGTAAGGGGAAGACAACTTGCATGGATAGATAATTCTCAATGCAAGGTTTAATATTACGAGTAAGGAGAAGACATCTTGCATGGATAGATAATTCACAATGCAAGATTTAATATTAGCAGTAAGGAGAAGACAACTTGCATGGATAGATAATTCCCAATGCAAGGTTTAATATTAGCAGTATGGAGAAAACAACTTGCATGGATAGATAATTCCCTAAGCAAGGTTTAATATTAGCAGTAAGGGGAAAACTATTGGCATGGATAGATAATTCCCAATGCAAGGTTTAATATTAGCAGTAAGGGGAAAACAACTTGCATGGATAGATAATTCCCAATGCAAGTTTTAATATTAGCAGTAAGGAGAAAACAACTTGCATGGATAGATAATTCCCAATGCAAGGTTTAATATTAGCATTAAGGAGAAGACAACTTGCATGGATAGATAATTCCCAATGCAAGATTTAATATTAGCAGTAAGAGGAAAACTATTGGCATGGATAGATAATTCCCAATGCAAGGTTTAATATTACCAGTAAGAGGAAAATTTATTGCATGGATAGATAATTCCCAATGCAAGGTTTAGTATTAGCAGTAAGGAGAAAACAACTTGCATGGATAGATAATTCCCAATGCAAGGTTTAATATTAGCAGTAAGGGGAAAACTATTGGCATGGATACATAATTCCCAATGCAAAGTTTAATATTAGCAGTAAGAGGAAAACTATTGGCATGGATAGATAATTCCCAATGCAAGGTTTAATATTAGCAGTAAGAGGAAAACTATTTGCATGGATAGATAATTCCCAATGCAAGGTTTAATATTAGCAGTAAAGAGAAGACAACTTGCATGGATAGATAATTCCCATTGCAAGGTTTAATATTAGCAGTAAGAGGAAAGCTATTTGCATGAATAGATAATTCCCAACGCAAAGGTTAGATATGAGCAGCAAGTACCATGTAATAACAAGGGGAGATAACTACCAGGCTGGATAGTTTTGGGCCCAGGATTCAGTATTTGCAGCAAGCATCATGTTTTGTAAACAAATATGTAGATGAACCTTCCATATTATTTCTAAGAAATGCTATAATTGATGTTTAGTCTAAAACTTTATTTTAATATTCACTATTGGCAGTGATACATGTTAATTGTAGTTTATGAACCCCACTAATCTGGAAAAAAAACAACCACACTTACTTTTATAATTGCTCAAATTGCATGGCATGTGAAAACATTATACTTTTGTATAAAACCTTAATTTGTAACTTTACACAACACTGATTTGCTAAAAATGTATGCTACTAATATGGTGAAATACAAAATCTGCAATAATATACCACCCAGATTTCAAAACATTGTCAGCTCAAGACTAATTCATAATTGGGGCCCCGAGTGGCTGAGTGGTCTAAAGCGCTCTCAGTTACGGATCACTGCCATCTCACCTCTGTCTGCATGGGTTCGAGTCTCAGATTCAGCAAATGTGGGCATGTGAGAAAGCTTGCCAGTAGCTTTTCGTGAGTTGGTGGTTCTTTCCAGGGATTTTCCCAGATTTTTCCTCCACCATTAATACTGGCCGCCATGTATAGCCTATTGCGTGCTGGAAAATGGCGTTGAACCCTATAGCAACTAATTCATAATTAAACAGTATTCTAATGATGAATCAATACTCTAAGACTGATTAAAAATGAAACACAGTATTCCAGTGATGAATCAATAGTTTAAGACTAATTCATAATAATAAAAAAAACAGTATTCTAATGACAAATCAATAGTTTAAAACCTTTTCATACTGAAACACAGTATTGTAATGACGCATCAACAGTTTAGAAATGTTTCATAATAAAAACATTATTCTAATGATGAATCAATAGTTTAAGACTATTTCATAATAAAACACATTATTCTAATGATGAATCAATAGTTTAAGACTATTTCATACTGAAACACATTATTCTAATGATGAATCAATAGTTTAGGAATATTTCATAATAAAACACATTATCCTAATGATGAATCAATAGTTTAAGACTATTTCATACTGAAACACATTATTCTAATGATGAATCAATAGTTTAAGACTATTTCATAATAAAACACATTATTCCAATGATGAATCAATAGTTTAAGACTATTTCATCCTGAAACACAGTATTGTAATGATAATCAATATTTTAAGACTATTTCATAATAAAAAGCTGTATTCTGGGTATGGATCAAGAGGCTAAGACTGATTCAAGATGAAACACAGTATTCTAATGATGAATCAATTGTCTAAGACTATTTCATAATTATATACAGTATTCAAGTATTCAAATAATGAATCAATGGGTTAAGACTATTTCACAATGTATCATTGATACCTTTTATATAAGCTTATAGTTTGATTAAGCTGCACTGCATGTTCAGAAATACTGCCTCTAAAGTGGTAGAAAGCAATGGTTGGTAAGAGAAGAAAGCATTATTTATAAAACACAATGCACAATGGACACATCATTGTCATGCTAAAAGCTTCATAGACCATATAAATTCTTAATACCCTGGATTTTGGGAAAACAGGATGAATACTAGAATGAATAGATACAGTACTTACCGACAAACAGCTTCTGGGAACTTGGGGCAATGTTGTGTCACATTCACACTGTTGCATGGGTTGACCCGACAATTTCCAGGATGTGCAGACACTAAACACTCATATCCATCCAGCTTGTCTTGCTCTGTTTGTAAACAGATCTAGATTTATTTTTTTGAGATATACATTGACTGATTGCTAACCACAAATTCACACAACTAAAGACAGATATAAAGCATTGCTATAACCGCATAAAAAGCAATCCAGGTTATCAACTCTGCATTTAGTATGTATTTCATTCATGTGTATTTCAATTACTGTCTTAGAAATGCATTATTTTATATCTACTGTTCCCATTCATTTTTTCTTTTCCTTTCATTCACTCTTTAATACATTCACCAAATTTCCGTTTTTGATAAAATTAAATGTAAAGTACTGTTTTCTTATCTAGTCTTATGAAGTGTGTGCTTAATTAAAATATATGAAATTTAAAAGATATTATTGAATATATTATCAATAAAACCAAAATTGCAATAAATGTCAAACAATAATTTCTGAATATTTGCCACAACATTTTATATCACATTTCATTTTGAATAAATATATTGATACAGATACATTTATCATGATGGTGGTTAGAATAATTTCATGGCTATCAAGTAGTTAAAAATGTCTGACAGAGTAAAGAATGAATAATCTAAAAGAAGGATTATTATGCAAAAAGAATAGAGAATGGAAATTTAGCAGCATCTGAAAATTCATTTAAAAAGATCTTCAAATTCATTCACAAAATGCATTCATGTTTCATTGTCTTAATTTATCATTAATAATTCTGCATTTCATTCTGCATTCCTTATTTTATTTGTGGTCATTTTGCATTCATCATTTTGTTTGTGGTCATTCAGCATTCATTATTTTATATGTGGCCATTCTATATTCTGTTTCCATTACCAATGTCATACAAATATCTTGCTCCAACACACCAGCAAATCAGTTCTTTATCAACACCCTGATCAGTGTGTTTGCAAAAAGAAAGAAATATGCTACTGCTTGTAGGAAATAAAAGAAAGAAATTAAGAATTAATTCAAAATGAAAAACATAATGGGTGTATGTGTGGATAAACTGACAACATTGGGACAACTAAGTCTCAAATTTGGAAGCATTGCATGTTTGAGTCTAAAATGAGAATGCCTAATATGAATAATGTCTGAAAATGGCACTTGCATTTTTCCCTGATTAGTCTAATTGAATGGTAACATTTCCCTGATTAGTCTACTAGAATGGTAACATTTCCCTGATTAGTCAACTAGAATAGTAACATTTCTCTGATTTAGTCTAAAAGAAAAGTAACATTTCCCTGATTAGTCTAATAGAATGGTAACATTTCCCGGATTAGTCAACTAGAATAGTAACATTTCTCTGATTTAGTCTTTTCTTTTAGAAAAGTAACATTTCCCTGATTAGTCTAATAGAATGGTAACATATCCCAGATTAGTCTAATAGAATGGTAACGTTTCCCAGATTAGCCTAATAGAATGGTAACTTTTCCCTGATTTAGTCTAAAAGAAAAGCAACATTTCCCTGATAAGTCTACTAGAAAAGTAACATTTACCTAAAATGAATATTATTAACTGCTTCAGCCATTTGCTATTTATAAAACTAAATATGGATATCGTTCTGTAGCAAAATAAGTTATTTGACTCTTAAGCTTTTGACTTTTCACAAGACTTTCATCAGAAGAATGCCATCTAGACTTGAGTCATCTAATCGACTAAATGTTGATAACATGACAGAATCCTTTTGTACAACAACAGGAGTTCCAATCTGGAATCATGGTTCAACATTTCCCCCCTCCATGATTTCAATAGCTCTTCTTGTGTTTGTCCTTAGGGTATTATTCTCTTCACCAAGTACTCTGATGTTATCCCAAGAAAAGTATCCCAATGAGGAAGTACTAAAGTTTTGTGGACTCTCCCAGATACTTAAGATACCCACCACTTATTGATTGGTTATTGATTCTATCATTGTATTGGTTATTGATTCTATCATTGTATTGGTTATTGATTATATCATTGTATTGGTTATTGATTCTATCATTGTATTGGTTATTGAATCTATCATTGTATTGGTTATTGATTCTATCATTGTATTGGTTATTGATTCTATCATTGTATTGGCTATTGATTCTATCATTGTATTGGCTATTGAATCTATCATTGTATTGGTTATTGATTCTATCATTGTATTGGCTATTGATTCTATCATTGTATTGGTTATTGATTCTATCATTGTATTGGCTATTGATTCTATCATTGTATTGGCTATTGATTCTATCATTGTATTGGCTATTGAATCTATCATTGTATTCGTTATTGATTCTATCATTGTATTGGTTATTGATTCTATCATTGTATTGGTTATTGATTCTATCATTGTATTGGTTATTGATTTGATCATTGTATTGGTTATTGATTCTATCATTGTATTGGTTATTGAATCTATCATTGTATTGGTTATTGATTCTATCATTGTATTGGTTATTGATTCTATCATTGTATTGGCTATTGATTCTATCATTGTATTGGTTATTGATTCTATCATTGTATTGGTTATTGATTCTATCACTTATTTTGTGTCAAAATACTTAGCAAAGGTGATGCATCTTTGGTTGGTAATGGTATGTCTCACATATAAAAACAGTGCAGTGAGACCTGATCTTTTGTATTTGTTAAAAAGGATTGAAAGACAGAGCAGAATCGAAAGAAGCATTGCAATCTTGATAGAAGGTAACTCACCTGATGCTTTTATAAAATGCTATCCGGAGTTACATGTCAAGGACGTCAAGATGGTTAAAGTGTGACACAACTCTGTGTCCATATAAAGACAGTTTGTGAGGGCATTATTCTTGATGTGATTTCAACATATTAGAATCAGTAACTTACATGAAGAAGAATCATCTATCAAGAGGTTACATACAGGATTTAACCATGAATAATGTAAACCTGCATAGACCCAGTTCTGCTGCCACAAAATGCACTAAAGATTAGGGTCAACATAATTCTATTTATGACTTTAAACAAACAGTGTAAATCTAATTCTGATGTCACAATTTACACGAACAGATTATAATCCATATAAATAGTTACATATTACCTGAAGAGGTCAGGGTCTCCACACTGTAGACCACCATTCACTATCACATAAAGCAACAAAACAATCAGGGTCAACACAGTTAAAGTACATACATATCCTAACTGATGAGGGTCTCCACAATCAGTGTAGATAAAATTGTTCTGTCACATAATAACCCAATGAGATTAGGGTCTACACTGTGTAATACTGGGTTATACCATGAGATTAGGGTTTACACTGTGTAATACTGGGTTATACCATGAGATTAGGGTCTACACTGTGTAATACTGGGTAATACCATGAGATTAGGGTCTACACTGTGTAATACTGGGTTCTACCATGAGATTAGGGTTTGCACTGTGTAATACTGGATTCTACCATGAGATTAGGGTTTGCACTGTGTAATACTGGATTCTACCATGAGATTAGGGTTTACACTGTGTAATACTGGATTCTACCATGAGATTAGGGTTTACACTGTGTAATACTGGATTCTACCATGAGATTAGGGTTTGCACAGTGTAATACTGGATTCTACCATGAGATTAGGGTCTATACTGTGTAATACTGGATTCTACCATGAGATTAGGGTTTACACTGTGTAATACTGGGTTCTACCATGAGATTAGGGTTTGCACTGTGTAATGCTGGATTCTACCATGAGATTAGGGTCTACACTGTGTAATACTGGGCTCTACCATGAGATTAGGGTCTACACTGTGTAATACTGGGTTCTACCATGAGATTAGGGTCTACACTGTATAATAGTGGGTTCTACCATGAGATGAGTGTCTACACTGTGTACAACTGGGTTCTACCATGGCATCATGCATTAGCATTTTAGGATCTAAACAATCAATTCTATCTACAATTTTAAGCAATCAATGCAGACTGTGATTCACTGGTTTATATGAAGATGGCCTTCATGGTCTATGCTACTGCAACTTGGTGCTTACTTTACATGGGAACTCAAAGGATAGACTGAAGGGCAAAATTTAATGCATTTCATGTCACAACAACTTACCCCCATGACAGAAGTTACTAACAGATTGGTTCAACCTCATCAACACTATGGGGAGATAAAACTTGGCCAGAGGATATAGCTCAGCCTCTACATCATTAAGACACAGCTGGGTTCTGTTAAGGAGATCACAGAGGTCAGAGTTGAAGGTCACTGATGTCATCATGATAGGCACTGCCTGAGTAATCATCAGCATGCATTGAAACAGTTTCTTGTCTGCTGGGTCAGGGGCATATGTTTCTAATACCAAGCTAAAATGAGAAGGTAAAAAAAATGATACATCTCTCAAAAAAACTGACATATTTTTTTTAAGAATTCTGCAAGAAAGCTATATTTGCCAATGAAATTGACTCACACTAATAGTAAATATTTAAAACATAAATACTGCATAGAATGTTAAAGGTATACATACTAACCACTATTTTCAACAATATTACTTAACAATTCCATGCATGTCCATTAATATCTGATGATGTATATAAATGTTAATATGAGTGATGATGTCCTTAATATGTGTGACTTGTACATTATGTGTGATGATTTCCATTAGTATCTGTGATGATGTTCATTAATATGAGTGATGGTGTCCATTAATATGTGATGATGTGTATTAAAATGTGATGATGTCCATTAATATGTGATGATGTGTATTAATATGAGTAATAATATAAGTGATGATGTCCATTAATATGTGTGATGATGTGTGTTAATATGTGTGATGATGTCCATTAATAAGTGATGATGTCCATTAATATGTGCTGATGTGTATTAATATGTGTGATGATGTCCATTAATATGTGATGTGTATTAAAATGTGTGATGTTGTTGATTAATATGTGATGATGTATAATAATATCAGTAATAATATAAGTGATGATGTCCATTAATATGTGTGATGATGTGTGTTAATATGTGTGATGATGTCCATTAATAAGTGATGATGTGATTAATAAGTGTAATATGTATTAATACGAGTGATAATGTCCATTAATGAGTGATGATGTGTATTAATATAAGTGATAATCTCCTTTAATATGAGTGATGATGTGTATTAATATAAGTGATAATATCCTTTAATATGAGTGATGATGTTTATTTATATGAGTGATAATATCCTTTAATGCGAGTGATGATGTGTATTAATATAAGTGATAATGTCCTTTAATATGAGTGATGATGTTTATTTATATGAGTGATAATATCCTTTAATACGAGTGATGATGTGTATTAATATAAGTGATAATGTCCATTAATGAGTGATGATGTGTATTAATATAAGTGATAATATCCTTTAATATGAGTGATGATGTGTATTAATATAAGTGATAATATCCTTTAATATGAGTGATGATGTGTATTAATATAAGTGATAATGTCCTTTAATATGAGTGATGATGTTTATTTATACGAGTGATAATGTCCTTTAATACGAGTCATGATGAATATTAGTATGCATGATGATCAATATTAAGGTATGTGATGATGCATATTAATATGTTTGATAATGTATAGGAATGTGTGTGATGATGTATATTATTAATACATCCAAATACCAGATATGAGAATGAGACAGATTGTAAAATGTGAACTTCAAACTTAATGTCTGTATCTAAAAAAAGCAATGGAACATGAAAGTTGACAGTTTTGGTTTCAAAACAAATATTTTCTATCCCAACAATGAAGCAGTGATGTGTGAAATATTGTTCTTCACAATGTATATAATAAACTGAATATCACATGCTGGCACTTCATTTGCTATTAATAATTAACTTCGCGTTTTAAGCTTCAGGAACAAAATTGTCTCCGATCACTGGATAGTCCCTTGACCTAGGGTACTTGTCAATTAATAATCATAGCTGATGAATAACATGTATTACTGATTGTATGATCTGTGATAAATGTTTTATATATTCACTTATAGATTGTATTTAACTGCAAATAGCAGACCCAGATTTGCCATCACATACTGCACTGACAGATCTGTGTCTATACAGTTTTTAAAACATAATTATTAAAACAAACAAGACAGACTATGATCTGCTGGTGCATAAGGCAACAGTAGATCAGGGTACAGAAAAACCTGTCTTGAGAGACCACTGCTATGAGAGACCCCCTGTTTTGGGAGACCAAAATCTCATTGCACAGATTTATTGGTTATATAGTGTTATGACCTGTTATAAGTGACCACCTGTCTTGAGAGACCATTATTTCTTGGCATAATGGGTGGTCTTTCAAGACAGGTTATACTGTACATGTTGATTGCAGCTGTACTTGAGTATACATGGTACTATACTGCAAGCAATGTTAGGCTTACTTGCACTTTTCCTGATATGTCTGATTTCCTAGCTGGTGCAGACAATTTTTAAGGAGTGGTAAGAAACCATCCATTCCCGTCCAAAATGGTCTAAGGCTAATTTTCTGTAGTGTATCAGGCTGGAAATTTTCATCAAGTCCATTTAAGTCAGGACAAATTCCCAACAGCTGGAGTCGGACTAGCTTCATGGACCGAGTCATTAGGGTTACTTCTTCTTCTCTATACCAGGAGGACTTTCTGACAGCCAAATATACTTCAAGTGTGGCATTCAACTGCCTGCAAAAAAATTTAATTTATCAAATAAAAATTATTTTTTTTTATAAATATATGTGTCCATCCATTCATCCATTCACAACAGCTGGCCATATTAGCTTTGAAAATTATTTCAAAATCATTTGCAGTTCCATATTCATATGATTCATTCATTATTTATTTTAGAAAACAATCTTATAACTTCTTTCTGCCTTTTAAATGTTCTATATGTCATGTGTGTCAAAAAGAAATTACTATCAAGTACAATTGAAATATTCTGAATGATATATTTACATTTACTAACATGTATTGCACAATTATCTCCTTCAAAGGTAAAATCAACTTTCCCTAGAAGTAAAAATCCCTTCTCATTCACAAGTGAAAAACCTCTCATTCACAAGTAAAATAAATTCTCCTTAGAAAACACCCTCTCCTTCTCCTTCACAACTAAAATAAATTCTCTCTCACAAGTATAATAAACTCTCCTTTGAAGTAAAAACACTTCTCTTGCACAAGTCAATACATTCTTCTATGTAAAAACTTCCCTTCTCAAGGACAATAAACTCTCCTTAAAAATCTCTCCTTCACAAGTAAATAAACTTTTCTTAGAAGAAAAATAAATTCCTTCACAAGTAAAATAAACACTCCTTCAGAGTAAAATAAAGACTCTATTAGCAAATAAACTTGCCTTCAGGGGTAAAAAAACTCATTTTAGAAAAAAAACTCTCCTTAGAAGTAAAAGATCCTATACTTCACAAGAAAAATAAACTCTAATTCACAAGTAAAACTAAAATTAATTTTAAAAAAAACAATTAGCACAATATAAATAAATAATGATATGGTTTTGTTATTGCATTTAAACTCTGACCAGAAAGTTTGGAAAGCATGTGCAAAGTTATCAAAATATGCAGAGTGTACTATGTAATATCCTTTTGCTTGCATGTTATGACAATATGCAATGTGTATTGTGTAATATGCATTGCTTGCTTGTTATGACAATATGCAGTGTGCATTGTGTAATATGCATTGCTTGCTTGTTATGACAATATGCAGTGTGTATTGTGTAATATGCATTGCTTGCTTGTTATGACAATATGCAGTGTGTATTGTGTAATATGCTTCGCTTGCTTGTTATGACAATATGCAGTGTGTATTGTGTAATATGCTTCGCTTGCTTGTTATGACAATATGCAGTGTATTGTGTAATATGCATTGCTTGCTTGTTATGACAATATGCAGTGTGTATTGTGTAATATGCATTGCTTGCTTGTTTTACAATTGTGTAATATGCTTCGCTTGCTTGTATAATAATGACAATATGCAGTGTGTATTGTGTAATATGCTTCGCTTGCTTGTTATGACAATATGCAGTGTGTATTGTGTAATATGCTTCGCTTGCTTGTTATGACAATATGCAGTGTGTATTGTGTAATATGCATTGCTTGCTTTTTATGACAATATGCAGTGTGTATTGTGTAATATGCTTTGCTTGCTTGTTTTTCAACTGTTGTGTATGACTAAACTGAATCTTTACAAATGGAAAATAGAAACTGAGATTGTACCTAATCAGATGATCAGAGATTTCTTAAAGAACATCAATGTACAAAAATAGTTTGTATGAAATGGACAGTATGCATACAATAAATCTGGGCAGTCTTCTTTGGATCATATTGATATTAAGTCACTTCAATGAAACTACATTGTTTACACAAATATTCATCAAAATACTGTTAAAATAGAAGATCATTTTCTTGGAATGCTGAGTTATTATTTATAATTACCAACAAATGTCTTCAGGAGAGTGGCCATTTTGCATCATATATGCAAGTGAGAACACTAAGAACTCGCATGGTTGGTTGCTATGGTTTCTCATGCAGTTAGATAATGTGGACTCAAGAGCTTGGAGCTTGTGTCCCAGGTTATGGAGAGAAATTTCCTCACTACTATTGCAACCAGTCGTCTGTTGGATGATGCAGCTTATGTTTCCATGGAGATATGCTCTACAAAGAATGTTTTTGAAATGAATTGTCATTTAGGTCTACTGAGAGGGAAAGCACTTCTGAAATAAAGCATCTTTATTTAATCCAATAATAAGTTAAATTCAACTTGTCAATTAGTGTGTCAATTAAAAAATGTTTCGGATTTATATATCATATTTACTGGTAGTACACTTGGTATGGCTATATCAAAGTCTGGACCATATATGCATATCTTCAAGTTTGCAGATAATGCTCCTAAAAAAAAGAATGCATTGAGATTATCTAATCACCCATAAACAAAAAGGATAGAATATTTCATGAAGATCAAACTATGTGGAAATATCCCCATCACAAAAATGTACCATTCTTGATAGGGAATGGAAAAAACAAACTAAATTTACCAGCAATAGTCTTGATGTAGCAATTACTGAGTGTTCACTTCCACAGTAATTGATTTTATTTTAAAAAATACCGTCATTGTATTAATAAAAAAAACTTAATAGATTTAAGAGAATCATACAAAGCAATATTTAGAATTTCAGATAGTTTATCCCATGTGTATATATAAATTAAGTAATAAAGTTGCATAAGACCTTTAATCTAATTTTGATAAAAATCATTTTGATACTTGCTTGTGTTGTGCTCACAAGCCAGAACAGCCAACAGCCCAAGTCAAGAACTTCAAATTCATGTTATCGTGATGAGTATCAGCTTGTTCAAATGCATTTAAATACACAGTTTTATCTACATTACTTATATGTGTAACAGATGTTGTGTTCATATTCTTACTAAAGCACATTCATAATGACTAAACAATATCACTGGTTAAGTTTGGTTTTAAAACAACTTCATTCCTAAACTACAAATCTGCACCATTTTCATTGAGAAAATGTTAAATCTTGTAAGAAATGTTTTAGGGAAGACACCTTGCTAATGCCTTCATTCAGAACATGTTAAATATTGTAAGAAAAGATTATGGGAAGATGCCTTGCCAATGCCTTCTTTCAGAACATGTTAACCCTTTAACTACTAAAGCTGTTGTGTAGTTTCACTACTGCTCTGTGCTATCATATCAGTTACTCAGACTACTGAGGCTGACAGCTAGGCTGAATACTACAGCATCATCAAGGCTGACTGCAGAAATTGACAATAAAAACATGGTTACATTTATATTCATTATTTCAACAGTTTTTACTGGATTTCAGTGAAATAAAAAACAGCCTATCTTGTTAAGTGTCTGTTATTCATATATTTCTACTTTATATATACTCCTATATCCCATCATATAAGAAATCCCAGTCATACTAACTGTTCTGAATCCCACAAAATAAATCCAACATTTTCTTATGTACATATAAAAACATGAATGAAATCCACTCTAATTACAATGTTGCAATTGGTACCTCTCAAAACAGTAATTATCCACACATAAATGACAATGTCATCATGCATATTACAATATATGTATAGCGAAATTAACATGTTCTATATCTTACATGTAGGATTAATGCCCACATATGTGATGCTGATTTCATACCATTTCATGTCTTGCTTTTGGTCCCCTATTTTCTTAACAACATTGTTTCTTTCTTTCACAAGAATTTCTACCAGATATTCAAGAATAAATCTGAGTAAAAAATCTTTCATTCACTAGTCCAAGCTTGATTGTTGTCTGTTGAACCAACGTAAGAGTCAAAAACTTGATTTTGAATACGGCGAAGTTGTCACTCCATTGTGCAATTGAAACTACGTCCGCCTTGTCATCCAATTAAAAATCGTTTGCATCTGATGTTGAAATGAGACTAACATCAATATCTGATCCATTTTCTAATTATGATCCATTAAACTTTTCGATATCACTTGCACTGGACCCGTTAAAGTTGCTCATATCTGAATTGGAATCCATCTTTGTTCATCTCGAAAACACGTGTTTCATAAACCGCGGAAAAATTCATTTTAGTGTGTCTAAATTTAACCTCTCAGCTTTCCAACTTGTATCAAAATGTTGAGTAAACAATCCTCTCATTGGTTACGATAATCAAAAATATGTACATTTTCGTACTTTTAACCACTCAGCACTTAGTTAACACAGCCGTATAGTGCGCACATGAGTGACACTGGGGTTTCAAGTACTGTTCAACTTGATGCACATGAGCAACACTGGGGTAATAAACTAGGCTTATTGGCAATGTATATATGAGTCAGTAGGGTTTGAGAGCTATTTACAGCAGACGCTTTAGATGCGTCAGTCGTAGCTAACGGGTTAAATATTGTAAGAAAAGATTAAGGGAAGACGCCTTGCTATTGCATCCATTCATAAAATGTTAAATCTTGTAAGAAATGTTTTAGGGAAAACCTGTTGCCAATGCATCCATTCAGGACATGTTAAATCTTGTAAGAAATGATTCAGGGAAGACTCCCTTGTCTTCATTCATGTATGTTGAACAACAAACTGTTTTAGACGGCCTCTATAAAGCTATGTTAAATAAGCATCATTTTCATTCATGACCAGCTACTTATTTTTATCATGGCATTTTCAGAAAAACCCCTTGTTAATAAGACAATCTATTCAGACAAGCAGCCACTCAAGACTTTCAAGATAGCCATCATGCCAGCCATTTTGGAATCAGCATCATTTCAACAGAGGAATAACAAAATATTGCATGAAAAAGTGTTGGAATGTTTTAAAATTTAGTATGGCCATTGATTTAGAACAAGTACCGATTATAAGACCATTTAAGTTTTGGGATGTTACAATGGCATCAATTTCATTTAGGACCAGCTGTATATAGTGAAAAGTCTTCAGTAAGGACCCAATGACAACACACACAGTCATTACTTCAAAAGGATTAGGGGCCCTGAGTGGCCAAGTGGACTAAAGCGCTGTCCGTTCTCAGTTACGGATCACTGCCATCTCACCTCTGTCTGCGTGGGTTCGAGTCTAAGATTCGGCTAATGTAGTTATGTGAGAAAGATTGCCAGTAACTTCTCATGGGTCAGTGTATCTTTCCGGGGGTTTTCCGTGTTCTTCCTCCACCATTAATACTGGCCGCAATGTATAGCCTATATTGTGCTGAAAAAATGGCATTAAACCATAAAAAACAAAACAAAAAACAAATCAAAATGATTAAAGACCAGATTTTCACGACTGCCATTTTTATTCAGCATCATTTTAGTTCAAGACCAGCAGCAGAAGGGGCGAATCAGACAACATTTTTAGACAAGTTTTCACTGAAATCACGCTTAAAAACAATGAAACCAGTGACATCAGGCCCCCCCAATGTGTATGTGAATCATGGATTAGGTCCCAAAAAAAAATATGAAAAAATCAATGAAATTAATGAAATCCTCCATCGATTTTTGGGAAAAGGGGACTACAACGTCGTTGTCACTCACCCTCTCTGCTGCTAGAACTTTCAGTTCTGGTTAACAAAAATCATAAATGATTTCAACCGAATATTTGATCCAGTCCGATACGATATCGTGTTCGAGGGTCATGTAAATTTATTGTTACAAATCCGTGTGGGGCAGACTGAGCATGACTAAAGAAATTTCTAAATTGATTGAAGTCCATATCAGAACACCATGTCTGCCAAATATTTCGTAGCGTATGTGTATCAACGCCGTTGAATACAGCAAGCATATTACAGTTATCTCTAATCACTTTTGGAATCTGAGTGTAGCGTTGAGTGACATAGATCACATCCGTGTTTTTATGCCTGCCTCGGGAAAATATTCTAGCAGGATTTTTTTGATTATCTAACATGACATCGTCGTATACAACTAAATTGTTGATACTTCCATCGAGGTCATTCACGGATGGCGCCTCGTCAATATCGGTTATAAATTCAATAACATCCTCGCCAGCAATCTCTGAAGCATTTTCATTAAAATCTTTTTGCACTTCATAGCATCTTTGGTCGTCTACGCTAGGGGCAATTAAATACAACTTATCCCACTTCATCCATCTCATTATTAAATTGAGCAACAATTGCGTTTTACCGGATCCAGATGGTCCGATTATAATTGCGCGGATAGAGTTTGGTAGCGCTGCATGATGCTTCACTGGTTCTCTTGTTTTAGTCGCTGAAAAATCAATTATATTCATATCTCTATACATAAATTATGGATCTATATTGCGTGAAGTGTAAGGCACGTACTGGCACAGATGACTTGACGACGATTACAACTAAAAATAACCGATCAGCGCTTTCTGGTAAATGCGTACAGTGTAGTACAAAGAAATTTAGATTTGTTTCTAAACCCAAGGAACCCAAGGAACCTTAAAAAAAAACGAGGAGGTGATATCGCTGCCAAATTAGCAAAACTCCCTGGAACCCCATGGGCAAAATACCCCGGAGAAAAACACCTTCCAGGATATAGCTACTGTGGACCGGGAACAAGACTTGATATCAGACTCAATGATCAAAATCAGCCCCGACCCGGTGAGGAACCAATAAACGCTATTGATAAGGCCTGTCACCTTCATGATGTTGCTTATAAAAGCAGCAATTTGCAACACAGGCATCTAGCAGATGTGAAATTAATTCATGCGTTGAATGCCATTCCTGATAAATCCTTCAAAGAAAAATTGGCTTCATGTTTGATAAAATCGGCCATGAAAAGTAAATTGATGTTAGGTGCTGGTAATTAATAACAACATGGAATCTATTTATTATTCCCCAAGAGGATACTGGAAGGGTAACGCTGCAATCAGTAAACTCGCTAGCGCCGCAAAAGTGAAAAAAACCACTGCGGCTCATTGGTTATCCAAACAGGCACTATGGCAAATTTATCTACCACCGCCTAAACAAATTCAATTCTCGCATTTTGATGTGACCTTTCCTAATGAAGTTCATCAGGCTGATCTATTATTTCTGCCACATGATCGTGGTTACAAATATGCGTTAACTGTAGTTGATATTGCAAGTCGATACAAAGAAGCAGAACCGTTAAAAACAAAATCGGCCACTGAAGTCGCTTCTGCATTTGAAAGAATTTATCGAAGGAGCCCTCTGCACTGGCCAAATCTGTTACAAGTTGACCCGGGCAAGGAATTTCAGGGTGCAGTGTTATCTACAATGAAATATCACAATGTCGCTATCAGACGAGGGCATACTGCACTGCATCGTGATCAGGCCATTGTAGAACGGTTTAATAAAACCCTTGCTGAGCGGTTATTTGGATATCAATATGCAAAAGAATTCATCCAAGAAAAAAGATCCCGTGAATGGGTTAAGAGATTACCAGGTGTAGTTACTGCACTGAATAACGAGATTACTAGAACCATCAACATGAAACCTATCAACGCGATTAAAAAGAAGTCGATACCTGAAAAACCACAAAAAGATTTCAAAGAACCAATTCTTGGTAGTAATGTCATTGTGAGGTACTTATACGAACCAGGAGAGCTTGAAGGGGATAGAAAAAGGGCTACTGATCCTATTTGGAGCGTCACTACGCATAAGATATCTAGTATAACACGATCTACGGGTAGACCTCCAATCTATAAACTGGATTCAACTGCCCCTCAACGGGGTTTTACTAGACAACAATTACAAGTGATACCCGAGGATACTCAATTGCCACCCCATGGTCTTAACTAGCACCCTTGCGTCTATTACACTCAAGACAAGTCAACATCACATTATTTCTGACATGACCGAGATTGTTATTTTTTCTGTCTACGGTGAATTGGCGAGGATCCTTATCCGAATACTGCCAACGCATTATACAATTGCAACTTGCGCAGTGATTATTCTGTTGTTTCTTCAAAGTGATTATTAATTCAGCATCAATATCAAATTCTCGTTTTTTTTTGTCCTGTTGTTTGTAACCGGAGTTTTTTATCAATAATATCATTATCGTCACCAATGATTTCATCATCGCCAATGATTTCATCATCGAAGACAATTCTTCGAAGTTGATTTATTTTTCGTACTCTGGATACTGAAAGATAGACTAAATTCGACCATTCTATGCGATTATCTACCATCCAAACAGTTGTATCCGATATAGTCAATCCCTGTGAAGAATGTATCGTCGCTGCATAACCTAGTGTCCATGGGGATTTATTAGCACGCAATGCATCTTCAACAACATTGATATCAACCAGCACAATATCATTTAATACGAGAATCTGCTTTTCACGCCTTGACTCTGTCAGGCCTGGAATATCAACTTCGATGTTCTGTTTTCGCATATCCGATGGCCTATAACAAAGAGGCACTGGAAATGTTGCAAATTTTTGTTTATGCAATTCAAATAACTTCATATGAAGTGTGTCCCTGACTATTTTTCTACTTGCAATGATTAAATCGTTTGGTCTCCACGCTTCCCAAAACTCATTCATGGGAGTTTCCGAAATTATTTCACGGGTTATTTCACACTGGATTCTATCCGGTTGTAATCTAATTAGTTTCTTCAATTCTTTTAATTCATTATCAAGTGATCTATGATCGGTATCAATTTCTTCATAATAGTCTACAAAACCCTTTAGCCATTCATGGGGAGATGCACCGACAAATGGTGGTGGTTGGCCGTGATCACCGCACATGACAACTTTTGTATTCTTCAATAACAACCACTCAAGAAATATTTTTAAGACATCTTCTGACACTGTGTCTATTTCATCCCAAATGATAATTTCAGGAATAAATTTCTCTCCCATGCGCTCAGGAGTCCATTTATCTCCCTTCCATCGGAAAAAGCTGTGATAAGTGCAGGCATTTACCCCTCTCTGTATCATTTCTCTTGCAAGTCTGTGAGTCGGTGTTAGTACAATCATGTTAGAAACGCTAGCGTTTCCACGACGAAATAACTCAATGGCCCGGGTTGTTTTTCCTGACCCACCACAGCCGTTTAAATAAACTGTTTTATACAGGCATATTGGATCAGAAATCGGTGGTGCACTAGAAAATTCTGAACACTGATTGCTTTCTAAGTAATTATTTTCAATGGTAACATCTGCTGATGGAATATAATCATGAATCATTTCTTTCTTAATTCTCCATGATCCCCATTTCTCGTTGCCAGTAGCCTTAAAATCAGCCATTTTGCTATTTATGTAAAATGAGTCAGTAGCAACTCTAACTGCGGTGGTAGGAAATCTATTGATCATTGAAAACAGATTGATAGAAGCATAACCAAGCATAGAAGCTCTCAAATGTGTGTACTGCGGATGGTATCCATCATTGTAGGTAACAATTGTACCCAATTTGGTTCCATCGGACATAAATGCGTCCTTACGATTGACATATAGGCCCTTATTCGTTAAATCCGCCATTACAAAATCGTATTCAGCGTTGTCTATAATCAATCGTGAAGAATATTTCGTATTATCATCTTTGCCACCTTGGGTAAATTTACCGATTATTCTTCGTCCAAGATTTTTTGCTTCATTGTTTCTGATTTCAAATAACTGTCTGGACCAATCCATGATTTGTTGTTCATTAAAATCAGGAAACAGTTTTCGCTCTTCGCTAATTATCTTTTCTAGATCAGGTTGTGGTAACCAGACTGATTTCTGTGCTCGATAGGATATAATTGCTTCACTGACAATTAATGATTTTAACATCTTACAATCAAGCATATACCGTAATAACACTATTGGCATCCAGTGTTTATCAGACATGTGTTTACCAATCCAAAGATAACTACACGGATGAAGTCCTTCAGCCATTTCAAATGATACTACACAAGCGAATCCGGTTAAATCAAAATCAGGAAGTGGTCCATTAATAGCAACACGGGTCATTTCGTGTGTAGGGTGTCCAAATCGTTTGAAATATTTCTCGCATTCTCCATACCCAAGAAAACTTCCTGGATAACACGCAATCATATCAACTGAAATAACGGTATCAGCGGTGTATTTTGTGTTCCATAATCCTCCATGGCTGTATTCAAGACAGGATAATTTGACATCTGATAAAAACTCACTTCGGGTTGGTTTCCACGCGTTTTTCTTTCTAGCAAAATGTGCTGCAATGGATGGTACTGTGAAACAGTTTGCTAATAATTGATCGTTGTCTTCTCCGTCCCCAGAAAACTCACTAGCTAGTTGTTTCATTTGATTCTGCAGTTCTTCAGTACGGTATAATTCTCCGTTAGGCCTTACAAACTGATCAAATCTGCATTCCTCGTCTGAATTACTATGAAATAGCCACGCTGACACAGGATCGTTTTTACTCAAATGGTAAATAGCATCAAATAATTTCTGCTCTGAAAAAAACTCTTCGGTTTGGGATAGATATTTTACGGTTCTTTCCCGTGGGAATATTGTTACTGCAGATGACCACGCGTGCGCGTTATGATCAATAATTTCAATGGGAGCCCCCTGTGATTTATATTTCGATTCGTATAATACTTCACCGGTGATTGTCCTTACCGATATTGGAAATCTTAATGATTTTTCTAATTTAGTTATATCCTGAATTGTTGCTCCATGCTCTTTTACCGTGAACTCCCACTCGGTTATTTTTTTTCGTCTTAGATCAGTGAGTTTATTTCCCCGGGACGCATTTGTGAAGTGTTCTATTATTCGTTCTGCTACACAATTGAGGCCTGTCGAATATTTCATGGGTGCTAGTTTTGAAATATCAGGTTTTTCATTGAGCGGATAGATCCCGTAAACAACTGCTGTGACAGGATAAGATCTTTCGTAGTAGGGTTTATCAATTCCAGTCAAAATTCCCGGTTTGGAATCTTGGTTCACGGTGACAGTTTTTTTGCCCTTGAGAATGGGTTCAAATTTATCCTTAATAATCCATTTGCCATTCTCACGGATAATGAATTTGATTCGGAAAAAATGACTTTTTTCCCCAACACGTGAAATGATCACTGCTGCCTTTTCATCATTCATGGTAGCGTCAACAACACCATCAATTCGAAATGTTGACCAACAATAAGATGCTCCATCACGCTTGAATTCATTAAAACAGTCTCTGATGGGTTTATCAAGAATTTTATTCTTGGGTGTATTAGAAACTATATCAAGATTGAATTGAGCATCCTTCCATGATGATCTCATGTTTCCGTCTCTTGGACGTTTGTTACGTTTTTTGGGTCTATCGCGATTAAATCTAGGATTGATTTTCAATAATCTCTTAAACTCTTTCATGTTTCCGTCTATTGGGCGTTTTGGACGTTTTTTGGGTTTATCGATATTAAATTTAGGGTTAATTTTCAATAATCTCTTAAACTCTTTCATGTTTCCGTCTCTTGGACGTTTGTTACGTTTGTTTCCGTCTATTGGACGTTTTTTGGGTCTATCGAGATTAAATCTAGGATTGATTTTTAATAATCTCTTAAACTCTTTCATGTTTCCGTCTATTGGGCGTTTTGGACGTTTTTTGGGTTTATCGATATTAAATTTAGGGTTAATTTTCAATAATCTCTTGAACTCTCTATCAGCATTGAATTTAGCATTTTTCGAAGTCAATCTCTTGAACTCCTTCATGCTATATAAAAAACAAACATTTAAATGAAAGTTTTATGTATAATGAATCACTGCAAATGGCTCATGATGGGAAATGTAACCCCGTGTAACAAATCATGCAGAAAAAATGAGTACTGTAGGTATCATATGCAAAGTTTTCGACGTGGAAGTCTTGGTCCGTTACCCTGTATTCGATGTGGGGTTGGGGTCAAGGGAAGATCACAATTGTGTATTGATTGTGGTGGTAAGCGATATAGGGAATTGAAGCGTTATTATGATAAAAGAATAAAAAATGGACAATCCATCAGAAATTATGACCCTGAAAAAGTCTTTGACCCTGATAACGTCACTGACAAAATCATAAGAACTCCGCAAGACTATATCGAAAGATTTTCCAGTGATGTAATTATTGAACCAAACACTGAATTAGACAAACAATAGAATAGTATATATGAACCAAGAATTCAGACCACATCCAGTGATTACAAAATATGAAGCATCCAGTGATGGTACTGTCAGAAACCGTAGACTGATAAAATCAGTTGGTTTTGTGAATAATCACGGGTACTTGATGTTTACTGTTGGCGGAGGAAAAGAAAAGAAAACTTATCTCAATCATCGTTTCGCATTTGAATGTTTTAATGGATTGATCAAAGATGGTTTTGTTATTTATCACAAGGATTCTAATCCAAAGAATAATTCTGTATCAAATCTGCAGGCTATCACACTGAGTGAGAATTCCAAACAAGGAAAGACTGGCACTTGCAAAACGGTTGGGAAGAGACCTGTGACATCTTTGAATACAACAACTAATGAAGAAATGATTTTTCAATCAATGAATGAAGCCGGAAAATATTTCAATATCTGTCCGACTTCTGTACAAAAAGTTGCAGAGGGGATTTATCGATCTGCTATTTCAAAAAAGACGGGACAAAAAGTTCAATTTAGTTATGTCTAATGCGTCATAATTTCCAATTAGAGATATGTCATTCTTATAGAATAATGAATTCTGAAAACATGAATAGCATCATAGTTGAAATAGCAAAATTGAAAAATCAGGATATCAAACTATCAGATGGATTAAATCCTGATCAAATTGTGTCTGATTTTCAGGATATAGAATACGGAGTTAGCACTAACAAATATATGCTACCCAAGAAATATGCACTCATCAAAAGAATTCAGAATTCTATTAAAGACTCTCTTTCATTTTCCAGTGACATCAGTGTGTTCGTTCCGTTGTATACTATCGTAGAGGGAATACGAAAAGAATTGGGGTACGAATACGAATTGAAAAAAGAAGTCAACTCTAAAATTAGAAACCTACGGGCATTAATTCAGGAAAATTGATTACCCGACATTGATTGCCCGACCATTGATTGCCCGACCATTTTATCATTCCGACCCTCATTTTTTTTAGCCGACCCTCAAAGGGTATGTCAAAAATCGATGGACGATATGTCAGATTGATCAATGAAAAGTGTGGAAACTGTCAGTATTATTTATTTTATATACAATTATGACACTTTCCACAAACCTGATAGAAGCTGTTATAGGATGAAATAACACTTCCATGACCATATCAAAAATCATCCGACATGTCAAAAAAGTGGAGAAACTATCAGTATTATTTATTTTATATACAATTATGACACTTTCTCCATCACTGATAGAAGGTGTCTCACGATGAAATAACACTTCCATGACCGTATCAAAAATCATCCGACATGTAACAAAAGTGGGAAAAAGTGTTTTACAATTGAAAAATGGTTTCTGATTTCAAATAATGGTCAATGAAGCATTAACAACCCGATTGGCTCGTGAACGACTGGATGCAATCAGGAGATTTGTACCAATTCGTGACTCTGTAAGAAATAAACTGCAACAACGACAGAGTTTACAAACTGATTTTGCTCTGGGGTCTGAAGAGTTGTTTAAACCAGTAACCACAGCAACGAAGGGGGTAGAGCGTGCTATACTGGGAGATGATCCCGAGACGGGAAAATCTGTTATTGGTGAACTTGAAAAAATAGCAGCGAAAACTGAACAAACAAAACAAATAGAATCAAAGAGAACAGTAGATGATTTACGCATGAGATTTAACGAAGAAGGGTTAGCAGCAATTGATGAGACTGATTCAACAGAAATTCCTACGCTTGTTGTTACTTTTTATGAAAACAGAAAAAAAATGTTGAAACCAGAACATCATAAATATGTTAAGAATTTCACTCACTGGGCTGATATATTCTACAAAATCAAAACTGGAAAAAGTCAAAAAAAGACGGATAGTGCATCATACATCGAATATATCAAGATTGTGGATCACGTGTATAATCAATATGAAGAACTAAAACAACAACAAAAACCGCCAAAATTGCAAAGAAAGCGAGAGCAACCTGCAAAGAAAATATCTTTCTCTCCTAAAAAACAACAACTACCACCTGATGATGATGATGATGATGATACTCTTGATTATTTACAAACCACGGATACAGACAAACTAGATGAAGCAACTGGTTATAGCGGAAGTGGATTAGGAAATCCAAGGATTGGAAACACTTGTCCTGATAGTGTTATCAATGATATATCACGATTAGATGTTCTTGTAGGAGGATTCCGAGCTGGAAATAATTCACCGGAAATAATTAATGAAGCAGCTGATATCTGTAGACGGTTATTTGCCGGCGGTATCATGGATATCAAAACCTATCGAGATTTCATTGACGAGTTAGCAAATGGGTATCATAGTGATTAAATAACAATTGAAAACACTATTGTTTTTATAATAATGATCATCCATTACAATCATGATAAACCAACCCCCGTCTATGTAGTTAATTCACGGTTTCCAGTTTATAAGGCATACTATGGAGATGGCCTCGGCAATACCATTTTAGGATTCTTTTCAAGAATGGCCCCAAAAGTGATGCCGTTAGCTAAACAGTTATCAATGAAAGCCATTGATGTTATTCGTGATAAGGGTATTAGTACTGTTGGAAATCTTGCCGGGAAAGCGTTTTCAACTGCGAAGGATAAAATAACATCATTAGAGGGGCGAAAAAAGAAACCGTTACCGTCTACAGAAGAAATGCCTGCAAGTGTTAGCAAAATAATAAATAACGCAGTAGATGAAAAATTAGCGTCGATGGTAAATCAAGGGGACCAAAGCAATATTGCAAACATGATAGCAGGAAGTGGCCTTAAAAAACTACGTCGATGAAATGGAAAAATCGTTTACGATTTCACGATTTAGACTCTGATAAATAGAATAAAATGTTCAAAAGGTCACCTGATCCAGCATTTGATATAGACGCCCCAGTCCCCAAGAATGATTCTGTACGCGATTATCAATATTACGCCTATCATGCCATAGACTCAAATAGTCGAGCAAGAATTGATCTTCAAGTCCATGATACCAGTAAATACTTTTTGCCCTGTGAAGCATTTATTGAAGTAGAAGGAGAAATTGTAACAGCTGCTGATACTACTGCTGTACCAGCACCGTATCCAGTGGTACTCAAGTCGGTTTTGTCAATAATGGTATTATGGCGCTATTTGAGAGTGCTAGATATCTCATTGATGGAAAAGAAATTGAGTCCATAGATCGTGAAGTTGATGTGGCCACAACAATCATAGGGTTAGCGAGATATTCTGATGATTATACCAGATCAGCGGGTCCATCTATGATGTTTGCAAAAGATGGTAAGAATACCGCTGGAGGAAATCAATTTATTATAAGACGACCAAATGATCGTGCTGCTCCTCCTGCTCCTGCTGGTATCGAGGATATGATTATAAACAACGATCCTAATTTCAATCTAGGAGCTGCAACACGAAACGCAATGTTGCAAGAAGCGCGTAAATCATTTTCATGCGCGATTCCACTGCATCACATATTTGGATTCTGTAGAAACGTCAGAAAAGTTATCTACGGGGCGAAGCATACAGTATCGCTTGTACGAAAAAGTGATGATAATGACGCAATTTGGAGGATTCCAGCAGATGCTGCAAATCCAAATGCTGATGCTGGTAAAGTCAATTTAACAAAAATATCATTGTGGATGCCAGTGTTGACTCCAGCAATCACCGCAGAAGGACGATTACTATCATTTATGGACCAAGGAGGAAAGTCGTTGTTGAGTTGGCTAACCGTGAGTACAGATGTGAAGCAATCAAATATCAACGGGTTATTCACTTGGAACCTAGCATCAAAACAAGGCGTTTCTGCGCCACGTCATATATTTATTGCATTACAGGATAACACACGAGTTGGCAATCAACGTTTCAGTCATATGATATTTGATCAATTAGGTGTGAAAGACGTCTCACTGAGAATAAACGGCCAGCAGGAACCATCCGAGGATATACAACTTAATTACACAGAAAATCATATTGCACGAGTTTATCATCGTCTGTTGTCATTTATGGCACGCGATCAAAATGTAGATACTGGTTTGCAAATATCACAATATGATTTTAAAAATCTGTATCCGATCTATTACTTCTCACTGGAACATCTCGATTTGACAAGACAGTCAGTTGTTGATATACACTTTAGAGCTAATGTGAATCGTCTTGTTGGTGCTGCTGATTATAGAGCGGTTGCTGTCATTCTCAGTGATAAATCAATGCTACTCGAAGGTGTTGGTGGAAGAATGAGAGTGGTAGATGCCCCAGTAGAAAATCTTTGAACGATTTTTCTCGATTTTTCATTGAATTAGAATCAATCAATTATATATAATGTCATATAGTGTTATTAGTGTTTTGTTAACTCCTGGTCAAATCAAAAAATTGCAATCAGAATCGGCTAAAAAATGTGGAACCACAATCACGTTGAAACCTAATCAAATGACTGGTGGTGAAAATAAATTATCGCTGACAACTCGTCAGGTGAAACATTTCAATGATGCTTTCAAGGATAAAAAAGGGGTTCAGATTACTCTCTCTGCGGCTGCTATCAAAAATATGATGAAAACAGGCGGTATATTTCCATTGTTAGCTGCAATACCAGCATTGATTGCAGCAGCAGCCCCAGCGGTGGCTAAAGCAGCGGCGTTAGGAGCCGTTGGTACTGCAGCAGGAATGGCGTTGAAAAAGGCAGCTGGACAAGGATATAAAAAAAAGAGACGATCCGTTCAAGGATTGGGTCTAAGACTACCAGGAACCCCATATTTTGGTACAGCGGAAAAGGTCTAAGACTACCAGGGACCCCGTATTCATGGTACAGCGGGAGATCCGTTCACGGATCAGGCCTGAGACTACCAGGAACGGTTTATTAATTCAGAAATCTTCAATTTCCGAACCTATGGTTCCCATGTCCAATTTTGATTTAATGGATGCTGCTAAAAAACTAGTGATTAAACATTTCAGAGGTGTTTTTATGAAAGATCAATTACCACATCAACCAAACAAAACTGAAACAGGTATTATTAATCTCGATAACAGCACCGGACCTGGAACTCACTGGGTTGCATACGCTATTGATCCACGTGGGATTGTCTATTTTGATTCATATGGATTAGCCCCACCAAAAGAGTTTATGCGGTATATAAAAACCCTTCCAATGAAGACTTGGTATTCTACGCTACCAACACAACAAATCAATGACCCACCAATATGCGGCAGTGAAGTATTAAATGTCCTTGACGCTATTTCTAACTCCTTGGGTAACCCAAGGGGAAAACCACCTCATATTGTCGTTAATGACTACACTAGTAATCGCTTTTTAGAGAGAGAAAGAGTTTTACAATAACATGATTGATATTTGGGGAAGACCTCTGAAACCCAAACCCGATGACACTGCAACCCCTGATTCTATCAAGGATATAAAAAAAAAAATTAAAGATGAAATCGCTGAGACGTTGAACTTAACAAGTGTTGACCCGAATGAAATAGTTGTATTTCAAGACAAACAGGGTAAATTGAAATCCAGTAATATTTCTCTGGATGATATTTTGGTTAAACAACAAAACGCAATCGAGAACACCGTTGCGTTATTTTCCGATCAGGGTAAATTGAAAACCAGTAATATTTCTCTGGATGATATTTTAGTTAAACAACAAAACGCAATCGGGAACACCGTTGCGCTATTTTCCGATCAGGGTAAATTGAAAACCAGTAATATTTCTCTGGATGATATTTTGATACGGCAGCGCGACGCCGCTGAAAACTCTATTGCGCTGTATTCCAACGACGGACGACTTAAACCAGGTGCACTTGTGTCTACGATCACAGACACGATTGCCACCCACAACAAGATGATTATCACCAACAACCGCATGATTGCCGACAACGACAACAAGATTACCACCCAAGACAACAAGATTACCACCCACAGCCGTGAGCTGGATGATCATATACGAAGTTATAATGCTTTTCGTAGAAATATCATTGATAAATTTATTGGAACCCCGTTAGATAAAATTGAAATAAAACTCCCTGATATTAAAAAATCCATCGATGAGACGAAAACTTTCATCGAAGACATCAAAGGGGATGCAACGAGGATGATAACAGCCATTGAAAAAACAAAAATTCCTCATGAGAAAACCAACAACTTAGTATACACGATCCAACACGGATCATTTGCGTGGACACCTACAGACAACACATTAGATATCGCTGCAACCGTTAAGGGTATTTATCGATTAACACTAGTAACACCATGGCCTCAATTTAATATATCATCGTCGAGTTCATCCGGGGTCAACAATACGATTTCAACGATCATCGACAAGGGTACAACTGAAAAGTTCACTATAACAACTACTGATAGAACTTTGATTGGGGTTTCAACGACGTGGTATGTGGAATTCGTAGCGGATTTAAGTAAATAAATTGAAAGGATTTCACAATTGAAAACGCTAGCGTTGTTAAAATAAAAAATGATTTCATCATCGCAATATCGCTATGATCAGGTCAGAGAATATCAAACTAGACTCAAAACTCTGTCTGAGGAGTATGAATTGAAAATTAAAAAATATCGCAGGAGAATTACCGCAATTGATGTTACTGTGTATTCAGTGAGTGGTGTAATCACCGGAGCCGGTATTATACTGTCTTCAGTGACAATGATGGCTCCGATAGCTGTTCCAATTTGCATTTCTGCGGCAACAACAATCGCTGGAATTATTTCAATAATCACAAAAAAAATATCCTCATGCAGCCAACGGAAACTACAAGACTACATAATTCAATTTCATGTTGTGTCCACTGCATATTCGCAATTATCCTCATTGATATCGTCATCGCTCGATGATACAATTATATCAGAGAGTGAGTTTTCAGCGATGGTAGGTATATATGATTCTGCGATGTCAAAATTAGAAGTACAAAAACATGAGTATAATAACAATGACAACACCGATGGAATTACTTCAACAAATAGTGGAGAACACAAACCCAGTACAAACAAGCATGATCTCAATAACCTCAACGAATCCAGAATTCAGTGTGAATTTCCCCTCTCCGGTCCCAGTGAAGGAGATAGCGCTAGCAAAATTACGAGTATACCACAGTTGGCCAAATATTAGGTCAAAATCATTTGGTGGTCAACAACCCAATAATTCACTGGTATTTGCAAATAAGAATAAACCCGACGGCACCCCAGACTGGAATGTTGTTTCCATACCAACCGGATCATATCAAATTGAACAAATCAATGATGAATTCGCGCGTAGAATAAAATCGATTACTGGAAAAGAATCAAAAATAGCTATAACAGTTCATGTGCCGACACTATCATCTGCCATTGAAATAAGCACAGAAGGATACGTCGTAGATATCTATCAGAGTTCTATTAGAGCCGTACTAGGATGGCCTGAATTACCACCCGGTGGAAAAACCGTTAAATTACCAGAACCACAAAAAACCGATTATATCACAGACAGGATAAAATCTGATAATCCAATAAAAAGCTATAGATATTATGATAAGTCGTATTTTTTCATTAGAGTAGAATATGATGAAAAAATAAAACTTATTCATCATCTTGCTAACCGGGATAAAATCACTGAAAATTTCACAGCTTTCAATAACGATATTTCGTTGTTGTTTATATCACTTAGATCCGGCACTCTCACCCGAGATGAATTTATCAGTGTCGTAGAAACATGTAACAAAATCATCAATGACATGGAAACATTTCATTCACAAATTATTCAAGAGGTATTAGGTGACAGTAGTCCTAAAACAAGAGATTTATTTGCAATAGACTATAAGATCCGCATAAGAGATATTCCAACATTCAAACTACCAGGATATAATCTCTTAGAACTACAAAAATCTCTCGATGATGCCATCGATGAAGGTTTCAAAAAAATCCATGATACGTGGAAAAAAACACCATCACAACCACAAACAACTATCCTGACCCATAATAATGACCCAGATGGTGGTGGCAGGCATATTGCTCCGTTCAATGTGAATATTTCAACGGTGATTGCGCTCAATTTAGTATGTGATGTGATCGAAGGAAGCTATCAAATAAATTTAGAACGATCAAATCAAGCTCAGCAGGGATATATTTTGTATTCATTTGCACCAACAGCTCCTCCAGGGTTTTTAATAATTGAGTCCCCGGTGAATCCAGTCTATATGCGATGTCATAATAATTCATTAACCAGAATTAATTTCAAACTCACTGACGAGTCTAATAATCTGATTGATTTACAAGAGGAGGTTTTACAAATTAGTCTATTTGTGAAATCGTAGTGATTTTCGTCGTAGTGATTTACATGACCCTCGAACACGATATCGTATCGGACTGGATCAAATATTCGGTTAAACCCAACTGAAAGTTCTAGTGAGTGACAACGACGTTGTAGTCCCTTTCCCAAAAAATCGATGGAGGATTTCATTAATTTCATTCATTTTTTCATATTTTTTTTTGGACCTAATCCATGATTCACATACACATTGGGGGGGCCTGATGTCATTGGTTTCATTGTTTTTAAGCGTGATTTCAGTGAAAACTTGTCTAAAAATGTTGTCTGATTCGCCCCTTCTGCTGCTAGGCCAACCAGATGTAATTGGAAGTTTCTCTGTAAAGTCCCAATTTCAAAATGGCTGTCTGTTCAGAAGAAATGCTTATAGCAAAAGTTTGAATATCATCCCTGGAGCAGCCATATTGTAGGTTTGGTTGGCAAATTTTTATTTAAAATCAATTACCTATTATAAGTAGTCTTGAAGTTAAAAGCCCAACATCACTATGACTATTAATTCTGGCGATATAGTGATAACAGGATTTAATGATGGCCATCATGATCATAAAATTGGAGGTCTGATTCAAACCATTCTCACTGCAAACCAAGCAGATATAAGATTTTTTTATTTCAAACCAACTAGATACCATAAAAAGTGTTATAATCAAAATTTCATGTTGATATCACCATCCCTTCAGGAGGAGTAGCACAAACAAGAATTTCAAGATGGCTGCCATGGTGGCCATATTAGATGTCAGATTGGCATTATTTTCCAAGATGTTCACCATGGCAGCTATATACACCATTTCCATTAAAGATCAGCTAGGCATCATCAGATTTTTTACAAGTGTAAAAACTATGTCATATAGTCATACATGCCAACCATTACGCTTTTGGCGTAATCATTACGCTTTTTCCCACTAAATTCCGCGTTACGCGTTAACGTTTATAGATTACGCTTTTTCGATATATCCATCTTGCAAAAAAAAAAATTTTTTTCGTTTTTATTAGCATTACTTTATTTTTTACATACTGTTTTATTTTTAATTAAAAAATACCCCGCTTCTACATAACTACGATATACGAGTATACTTGTCCGTGGACTTTCCTAATATTCATGTTCTATTTATAGCAACTATCATGTTACTAAGATACTTTCAAACTTTCGACCTCATATTCTATTTATAGCGGCTTAGTGAGGAGAGAACAGACTGGTTTCTATTTTATTTAAATCATTATGCACATACTCTTTGTTCTAATTTTGTATAGTGCAGAACCAGTCTAAAAGTTTTTTTGCGCTAAAAAGTATCAAAAAATTCTCAATGCGTTTATGAGTGCAAAAAATATCTCTTAAATAATTTCACAGATGGGTTAGAAAAAGTCAATAATAAACAAAGCAAAATGTAATCAATCCTCCAAACACGACGAGGGCATCATCACGTGACGTCTAATCGTTGGCGCTAAATGGCTTCAGATGTTAAGATGGATTCTAGTCTTTGTGTATGTTAGAGCACATTTTTTCCCCCAAAAATTTCGCAGATGGATCAGAAAAAAAGCAAAACAACGAGTCCTCCAAAAATTCAAAGATGAATATATGAATGGCATAATACAGCGTTCCATTCTAGGACAGCATAATGCTCATTGCAGACTGCGGAAACGATTTTAGCATTGGTCATGGTGGTAAATTTGATGTGGAAAAACACGTGAAAACAAGGAAACACATCGAATTAGCTCGCCTTACGAACTCTAATACTAAGGTAACTTCTTATTTACCGAGGTTTTAATAGAACACGGACTACCATTAACGGTAGCAGACGACGTTGGTCCCTTGTTGAAGCGGATGTTTCCTGATTCGAAAATTGCGGGAAAATATGCTTGTGCAAGAACAAAATCATCTCATATTGTTCGGTGCCTAGCAGAAGATACTTCACTTAAAATTGCAGAAGCAATGAAAATTGGGCCGTTTAGTATTGCCACAGACGGGAGTTGTGATTATGATGTTAAAAAGTTGTACCCAGTATGTGTTAGATACTTTGACAGTGAAAAAGGCAAAGTCATGAGTGTTCTTCTTACTTTACCAGAATTAACAGTAGATTCCACTGGACAAAACATTTTTGATTTGCTTGACAATGTTTTGAAGAAACATGACATAAGTTGGCAGAACTGTATGGGGTTTGCAGCTGATAATGCATCAGTGATGACTGGAATTCATAAAGGAGTTGCATCCTATATTTTGAAAATGTCTCCATCAGTGTTCATAACAGGTTGCCCCTGTCATTTGATGCACCTTACTGCTGGTAAGGCTGCTGATAAATTAGAAGTAGATATTGGCCATTTATTAATAGATATCTACTATTATTTGGAGAAAAATAGTAAAAGGAAACAGGCTCTAAAGTTGTTACAAGATCAGTTTGATCTTGAAGACTATAAAGTTATAAAGCATGTGTGTACAAGATGGTTATCCCTTGGCAAATGTGTTAGTCATTTACTTGAGCTTTGGGATGCATTACAAGCATTCTTTCAAACTGAAAGTGAATCTGCACAGAGAAAACATGGTGGAAAAGTGAAGAAGAGTGGTACAAAAGCAGAATCTGTTATTGCAAGTCAGAAGAGAACAAGATATGAAAGTATAGACAGACATACTAACAATAAAGAGATTGGTGTAGCAGAAAGAAAGAAATTTAAATCCATGGAATTTTTATTTGAGAGGCCTCTATCTATCCAGCTAGAGGGCCTCCAGGCTCAGACCATGACTGTGAAAGATAAATCTTTTGACATAAAATTTCATCAGCCATCTGGATCAGGTTCTTCAGAGTATGAATCTGTTAAAAAGCATACTGGATCTTCTCATACTTCCAAGGGCAAAACTAGCATGCGAGATGGTTTACAAAAAGCTTAATGATCCAGTTACAAAACTGTACTGCTTGTTTATGAAGAGTGCCATTCCATTGTTTGATGCAGCAAATGTCTTGCAGAAAGAAGAACCATGCATTCATATTATGCACAAGATTCTGTCAAACCAGTTGTCAGATTTGCTAATAAGGTTTATTAAGCCAGAAATCATCGCATCAGCCAAACTTTTAACTGATATTGACTTTCATGACCATGCAAACCAGAAAGATAATGAAGATCTAGCTATTGGTGCAGAAGCAAGAGAATTCATAGAACACAATTCTACTCTTCCTGTGATTACATGCTCCATAAATTCCCATATGGAGATGAACTGCTTTTAAATGCTTCAGTTGCTTATGTAAATGAGAGACAGTCAAAAAGCTTCAAAAGTGTTAGATTCTTTGTCAAGAGATATCCCTTTCTATTGCCACCCTTGTCTAACTTGGATCATCTGGAAGAAGAATTCCTGAAGTATCAAGTTGGGATTCTACCTGACAATATACTTAATGCAGATAGAGTTGATGTGCAATGGCACCTTATTTCCCAGCTAAAAGACTCTATCACTGGAAGAAATAAATTTCCTCTTCTTTGTCAGGTTATGAAAGGAATATTGGTTCTTTACCATTCTAATGCTGACTGTGAGAGATTGTTCAGTGTTGTTAACAAAAATAAAACTGAATTCAGGTCCAGGCTAAGTAACCCAGTAATGAGTGCTCTACTGGTATGCAAAACATTCATGGCCTCAGCTGGTACAAAATGTTTTGAAATGCAACATGACAATCTGTTGCTTTCTAAAGCTAAAGTGCTACATATGAACACTTGAACCATTAATGAATGATAAAAGACGAGAAAAGCAAATAAATCATTGTTAATTGTAATTGTAGTATGTTATATGTGGATTACTCTTTTTCTGCTTGGATTCCTCTTTTTGACCACTTGGATTACACTTTTTCCTAGTCAGGGGTTGGCATGTATGTATAGTACAATAACTATGTCTATAAGACCAATCATTGAATTGGAGTAGATAAGATTTTCAAAATGGCCACATGACTGACTGTACTTGTCAAATCAATAATGATATTTCATTTAGGACTGTGAATACAAGTTTTACTGCATTTCTAACCATTATACAAATAAAAAGATTTTTTTCCCTCCTATTTAACTTTACCAGAAGAGCTTAGGTCATGTGCTGTTTTCCATCATACCATCCCTTTGGATGTTTCAGTCTGGTTTTTGTCCTTAGCACAAATTTGTAATTGCAACTCCTCCTAAACTACTTGGAGGATTGCTATGAAACTTCCACATAAATTCATGACAAGGTCCTAAATGGCTGTAATGATGGCTGTATTGAAAATTTTGGTATTTGTTGAGAGACAAAAATACAAATTGGTACCTCAAGACAGGTGGTTCCTCATTACAGATCATGTTAGCAAGATTTGCAAAAAGACCTTAACAGTCAGTCATTCAGACATCATGCATGATATGTCTTACATTTTTCATTGAAAAGGAAAAACATTAACACTGTTGGTTTGTGCATAAAAAAGATGGTCATCCAAACAATGAAGACCTTACTTTACAGTTAGCTTGTTGCAACATTTGACCTGAAGTTTACTGACCCTTCGGTATCTAAGCTGTCCTCAATCAGATCACTCAATACATGCACAGCACACCCCACAGCAGCCTGGACATCACATTCATCATGTGCTAAAAAAAATAATAAGTCATGCATATTTTACTAGTACAGGCAAAAAACTTCCATATGGTCAATGTAGCAAATGTAAATGATGCAGAATGACATGTCTCAGCTTTATAATGAATCATCCCATGTATATAAAAAGAATCCATCAAGGAGTTAGGAAAAAAACAAAAAATAAAAACTGCCACTTTCAATGGAAAACAGTATATGTTTCACTTTAAATTAATGTAGGCTCAACAACAATTGAGCAAATGTCCCACATGTCCAACAGTACTATGCTTATGTTATACTGATGAATTAATAGTATAATAAAAACCATGCAATTTAAAGTATATTAGTTTAACTTACTAATCACTTTATTCTCCTTATTACAGAAGCTGTCATCACAGCAATAACAGTTATCTGGGTTTGCTGCACAGAGACGAAGACAATTCCATGAGGCTTCACACCCACTGTATATCAGACCATCCTTCACGGACAAGTAACACACCTGAAGTAGACATTTTAATAGAAGTGAACTGAAATAAATGTATAATTAATATGTTTCAAAAACCTAAACACAAAGTCTCGATAATGTTAACAGTGACTAAACTGCCATAATTGCTTGTTACATGATGCCTTGGTAAGTGATAATGCCTGTTACATGATACCTACATGTGTGTCTTGCTATCTGATAATGCCAGTTACATGATGCATTGCTGTCTGATAATGTGTTACATGATGCCATGCTATCTAATATTGCATGTTACATGATGCCTTGCTGTCTGATTGTGCCTATTAAATGATGCCTTGCTATCTGAAAATGCCTGTTACATGATCACTACATGCGTGTCTTGCTATCGGATAATGTCTGTTACATGGTAACTACATGCATGTCTTGCTATCTGATAATGTCACATGATAACTACATGCATGTCTTGATGTCTGATAATATCTGTTACATGATAACTACATGCACCTCTTGCTATCTGATAATGTCTGTTACATGATAACTACATGCGTGTCCTGCTATCTGATAATGCTTGTTACATGATAATTATATGAGCGTCTTGCTATCTGATAATGTCTGCTACATGATAACTACATGCATGTCTTGCTATCTGATAATGCCTGTTACATGAGAGTCTTGCTATCTGATAATGTCTGTTACATGATGCCTTGCTATCTGATAATGTCTGTTACATGATACCTATATGCATGTCTTGCTATCTAATAATGCAGGCCAAACTAGAAATTTGTCCAACACCCCTTTTTATATAACTTTGTAGACAATTGTGCATGAAAAAATGACCTAAATGAAAACCTGAACTAGAAGACACTCAGGTATTCAATATTGGTCACCATGACCTAGTCATGGCAGGGAGGTCTCACTCTCACCAAGATACATCAACAAAGTTGAATGTCTCTGAAACAAACAATGCCTGAGGAACAGACCTAAATGAGAACCTTAATCAATGTATAATAAAAGGGGTGCAGGGCTGACAATCAGAGGCTAGAGCTACTTTCCTTGGAAGACTCCAACAAAACTTTCTCAGTTTTTCAATTCAACTTTTGCTGACACTGTAAGTGAAAAAAAATATCATCCTATAGTTACTAAGAAAAATATTAATTGCTTTGCAAAACACCTCTTACACTATTTTGAAATAAGGTTTTACAAAACATTCTTATTTGAAACAGCCATTTTACTAAATTAAAACTGGTCTTCAACAACCTGGTGAATGTTGCATGCAACCGAAACCCACTGGGTCATTTGACTGCCTACCTGGTGAATGTTGCATGCAATAGAAACCCACTGGGTTATTTGACTACCTATCTGGTGAATGTTGCATGCAACAGAAACCCACTGGGTCATTTGACTACCTACCTGGTGAATGTTGCATGCACCAGAAACCCACTGGGTCATTTGACTGCCTACTTGGTGAATGTTGCATGCAAAGAAACCCACTGGGTCATTTGACTGCCTGCCTGGTGAGTGTCACATTCAACAGAAACCCACTGGGTCATTTGACTGCCTGCCTGGTAAGTGTCACATTCAACAGAAACCCACTGGGTCATTTGACTGCCTGCCTGGTGAGTGTCACATTCAACAGAAAACACTGGGTCATTTGACCACCTACCTGGTGAGTGTCACATACAACAGAAACCCACTGGGTCATTTGACTGCCTACCTGGTGAGTGTCACATACAACAGGTGGTTGTCTACTGCAGTCATCACCATTCTCAAGGCCTACACAACTGTGACAATAGCGTTGGGCTGAAATGTATTAAAAAAAACTAATGATAGAAAATTGATTCTGTCTAGATATTACTCTGCAACTTAGTGAAAGACAAAATGTAGATTTCTTCCCACTTGGATAATAGACAATAATGACATGGTATTTAGTACGGTAACTAAAAATAAAAGGCAGATCAATGACTATGCTTCTTTGTGATTGTGCAACAAACATGTCAAAGTGATGGTTATGTGAAATTGACAAAAAATGAGTCTGGGTGCAAATGCACGTTGCAAAATCTCAATAAAATAGTGTTTACCTTATTATGTCAATGGATTTTAGATTAGGTCTGTCATTAAATCAAGATCTTAATTTTTGGAACCATTTACAACATAATAATGAGTCAACTGCCATATTTTGATACTAGTTGCAATAATGTTTAAGTGGATGGGAATTTTAAACTTCTTTGACTTTATTTCACCTTCAGTATTTGGTTCTGGGAGAAAAAGAATTGCACAAGTCAGAATATTCCTATCCACCTGGCTCACTAATATAGCAATGAGATGAATTTATTCCCATTCCTAGAAATTTAATAGAACAAATGATAAATATTGACAGTGTTATGAGTTATTAATACACATATGACTGGACTAAATTGAATCTAAAACGATCCACATGAGGATCTCAATAAAACACCTAAATACCTGCATGTCATTAAAACACCAAATTACCGGCAACTGAGCATGTCATTAAAACATCAAATTACCTGCAACTATGGAAGTTGTTAAAACATCTAACTACCAGTAACAGTCTGAATGGGCCAATTTGATGCACACAATTTACAAGTGTTTTCTTTCTTACAACAACAAAAAGTTTGAATCAAATTTTTGAGGTTATGGACACGAAAGTAAATGGTGCATCAAATAACAAATTACTTGCCAACAAATAGAACTGTGTCATATCTGACATTGTTGTCACCATATCATATTAAATTATTGGTAGATAACTCCATCAACTGATAATACATAATAATCAAAGCAAGTCATGAAGCCAAAATTCATTAAAAATGAAGAGATTCTTAACCGTGTCCAAGCTAACTGGCAACACTGCAATAAGACCACCATTACTAACAACGATAATACCAAAAAGAAAGACAATTTCTTGTTAAGGAAAGAAAACACCAGATCTGAATATAATGAAAGTAAAATGAAAACATTCAGGCATGAATTCCTTTTCAATTAATACAGATTATACCAATCTGCTAATAAATAAGGCCACTGTTTCTAAAATAAAAAAAAAATTATGTCTTATTTAAAAAATTGCTTAGCAGAATGTATTGAAATTTCACAAAAACCATCATGGAATCAATGCCTTTAATATTTGTTTCTATAACTGACTGACATCTGCTATCAAATGTGGCAGCAGGTACTAAACCTTTGTGCTTAATAGTGAATATAACTCGATTAAATGAAAAACAGGAACCAACATTTAAAAAGCTATCATTTATGTCCACAAAATGACCTAGGGCCATAACTCCTGTAATTGAAATCCATAACAAGGATCAAGTAATCTGAGATTTTATCAAGACAAATGTTTGGCTGATATGAAATAAATATCTATAAAATTATGTCCAGAAATAACAGTGGGTTTTTCAGAAAAAGGGACATAACAACACCAAATGATTCACATTGGGTTAAATCCCTTGGAAATAGCAAATGTTGCTGTCATAAATGTATGTGAGTTTGTGAGAGACATTAAAGAGCACAACTACATCAAATGATAGTAAATGAAAATTAATTTTGCCCAATAACACTTCAGTAAATCAAGCAAATTCAGTGAATTTATGTCCTCATCCTTTTACAGTAAGGTCACAAAAAAGTTAACAATAATAAAATCATACTATGATCTTTAAGACATAGATGTAAAGTTACTGGGCATAAGTTTCATGTTCTTACCTCAGTGACTTTGCACTTTAAGATAAAATCTTAACCATGATACATAAGGTGGCATTAAACTAAGATGCATCAGTGTACAACTGTTATGACATCAGTGTACGACTGTTATGACATCAGTGTACAACTGTTATGACATCAGTGTATGACTGTTATGACATCAGTGTATCACTGTTATGACATCAGTGTATAACTGTTATGACATCAGTGTACGACTGTTATGACTTCAGTGTACGACTTATGACATCAGTGTACGACTGTTATGACATCAGTGTACAACTGTTATGTCATCAGTGTACGACTGTTATTACATCAGTGTACGACTGTTATGACATCAGTGTACGACTGTTATGACATCAGTGTACGACTGTTATGACATCAAACACTTTTTATGACATCAGTGTACAACTGTTCATCACTGTACCTCAAACACTTTTTATGACATCAGTGTATGACTGTTCATCACTGTACCTCAAACACTTTTTATCACATCAGTGTACAACTGTTCATCACTGTACCTCAAACACTTTTTATGACATCAGTGTACAACTGTTCATCACTGTACCTCAAACACTTTTTATCACATCAAGTCGAGAGAAAAAAAGAAACCTTCAAATATCAACTTGTCAAACTGACTGATGACAAGACCTGAAATGTGCAATGACAAATGCCCTCTATCTATTTACCTTTGAAATGGGAATGTTAGAAATGGACAGATGTGTTGATGAGAGGAGGAGAAAAGAAGGGATCATATTAAACTTTATAACATCCACTTTTTTCTCAAATGCATGAGAAAACAAGACCTAAAAGTATTGATAGATGGTAACATACACTCTCCAACTATCTAAATCAGATTCTAACCTGGGTCACTCACCTTGACATTTATGTTCAATAACATGAATTAGTGCATCCATGGAGGTAGAAATTGCATAACGCTGTACAACTGGCATCTGATACTGGCCAGTTATAACACACTGATGTGACTGTTGAATAACATTACAGAGTGATGTTAAGTGATCAAAGTAGTGCCGAGTTATTGCATACTGAGTTGGAGTATTTTCAGTGTTATGCCACAAATTGGATATATTGTGCGATAAGCTGGTTCTCTCCAGGTAATGCTCCACAAAACCTGAGTCTCCATACTGCTCATAAACATATCTTGCAAATTCTTCATCAAAGGTCATCAATGTACCAAAGTTCTGATGGAAGCTTTTAAGGCAAGGATCAAGGTCACTGTTACTATGGTAGCATTGGTGCTGTAGATCATCTGCCATGTGGTTAAAGTGATTCATTACCAGGACAACCTCTTGCCTGGAACAGTTGGCTGTTTCTTCCAACACACACCCCCTTGCCTCTGACAATTTTCTGTTAAAATATAGAAAGGATTCATGAACATAACATATGGGTATTATGAAATAACGAAAACAATTTAACACGCTTTAATCTTGTGATTCTCCGCAACAAGACAGAAATTGATCAGCTAGTAGTACAAACTTTACCTGACATATAGGAAAATGGAAACGTTTCAGCTGAAAAAAAAGAGCTTGCAGTTGAAAAAAAGTTTTCAGTTCACCACTATGACAAGAAATGTGTTCATCCTTTGATATGTCTTCATCGGAAAAATATTTCACCATGAAAACAACACACAAAAGCAAATTAAGAGCATACAAAAGAAAAAGATAAAACATTGAGAGCTGAGATCAACATTGAGTTAACTATTAATAATAATAATAATAATAATAATAATAATAATAATAATAATGCTTTATTTATAGAGGGTGACTCAATAGTCAAGGACTATTCTCCTTGAGGCCCTCTTAATGAGAGCATAACAAATACACATTTTATGAAGATAGCAATAATTAGTGCTTATTTTAGCATGTTTAGTATTAAAATACTAAATTCCATTATCAATTAGAAACACATGCATGCTCCTGATATCTCTTCTTAAATACTCTAATATTTTCAACAGATTTTACATGTAGTGAAAGCTTATTCCACAGAATTGTACCAGAATATTGAAAACTCTTTTTGAATTGCTCTTTTCTTGGTTTTGGTACTAGAAGGTTTACATGTGATATTGATCTCAACTGATATTGTGTTGAAAAAGGCCTGAATAAGTCCTGAAGATACTCTGGTACAGCTCCATGTAGACATTTATATAAAATAACTGCCTTGTGAAAATCTATCCTGTCATATATTGTGAACCATTTGAGTTCTATAAAAAATGCTTTTGAGGGATGATCAACAGATGTATCTAAAATTACACGTGCTGCTCGAACTAAACAAGCCTCATACATGTCAAACCTGAGGAAGGTATAAGCGTATTTTTGGCTAATATAAGTGACAAAAAAATAATAAGTGATAAAAAGTATAATCTTTATATTACAAAGTACTAATATTAATACCCCTACTTTACTGAGGTTACAATATTGTAGGCAAAATTTTATATGCCAAATTGATAGTACACTTTATGAAAAATGTACATTTATTTTCACAACTAACCTTGCAGATTTTTTTTGTCATTTGAATTCAGTATGGGTTTTGCACCAATATTGGTAACCTTAGATACCCAGAATAACCTGACAGCGATGTAACTCTTGATAGTCCTTATGGGTGAGACTGAATTTTGTCAATCCATGGAATGGTCATATTCCAAACACTAAGCCAGGCATCACACACTTTCTTACACTTGGCTACTATTTCCATCCAAACTGTCAGTGCTAGAAACTTCAGCAATCTTCTGAATCTCATTAAAACTAGGGTTGTTAAACGAAAATCGGAAATCCGATTATCGGTTTTGAAAACGATTATCGGTTTTTGTTTTTACAAAACGATAATCGAATTCAATATTTTTTTTACCGTTTTTGTAGTGAAAATTTACAAAAATGCCAGAAAAAAATTCATTCATGCATTTGTTTAGTGTTTACATTTTAATACAATATGGCCAGCAGATAAGAAGGTGTGTTTAAAATTTATGAGCGCTCCGTGCAGCGTCTTTGTAAATGAATACATTTATTGTTGAAGGATGTCAATAGTTAGTCGACCGACCGGTCACTAAGTTCTTTGATGTCCGAAATTGACAACAATAGACTGTTAATATCTACAGCTTCTGTCGTTAAGGACTGGTCTCTGCTGGTTGTGTCTTTTCAAGTTTACAAATATGGCTGGTCGTATAAATAAATCTGATGTATGGGAAAACTTTGAAAAAATTTCATCAAGCATGGCTTGCTGTAAACTATGTTCACAACAAATAAGTCAGAGCGGTGGTACTACTACTGGATTGCATGCACATTTGCGTAGCAAACATCCCGGATTTGCGGCTCCTTCAAATGTTCAGCCGCAAATAACAACATTTATTGGAACACGAAGAAACTGTCCTGATAGTCATCAAGAAAAAGTTACTGCTGCTGTAGCTAAGTTTGTCGCTGAAAACATGCTACCAATTTCGATTGTTGAATCCAATTCCTTCCGTGATTTGATGGCTTTGGTGGAGCCACAATATCGTCCTCCATGCCATCAGACGATGATGTCACGAATGACTACAATGAAGAAGACGCTAATGGCGAAAATGCAGACACATCTAGAAGAAAATGTCAAGGATATTGCCGTTACCACCGACAAATGGACCAGTGTAACCAACGAAGCATACCTGAGCTTCACTGCCAGCTACATTGATCCAGACTGGACTATGAAGACACCCATTCTTGCAACAATTCCAATGAATGACCGCCACACGCAAGCCATTATTGCTGAACATCTGGGAACTGTGGCTGAAGAATGGGCTATAAAAGGTAAAGTTGTTGCATGTGTCCATGATGGTGCTTCCAATGTTAAAGATGTCGGTAGCGTGAATGGATGGTTGGATGTTCATTGTGTGGCACATAAATTGCAGCTTTGCATTAATCATGCAATGGGCACCCATGCTGTCACGAATCATCAAATTTCCAAGTGTGTATCCGCTGCATCACGTTTAGTTGGACATTTCTCACATAGCCCAATGGCGGAGGGTGAGCTTATGAAACGACAGGTGTCCATGGACAAAGACAAGACACCACTCAAACTGATTCAGTACTGCAAGACCCGCTGGAACAGCGTCTTTGACATGTTTGAAAGGCTCTCACAACTCAGATGGCCTGTTGTGGCGGTTCTTAGTGACAGAAGCGTGACAAAAATGAACGATGCCAAAACACTGGATATGAAGGAGGAACAATGGCAACTGATTAGCAAACTACTCCCGGTCTTGAAGGCGTTGCAGATCATGACCTCCGTCTTGTCAGCCAAAAGCCAACCTTCAGCCTCTTGTGTTTTTCCGATGTTATGGGGTCTCATCAAGAATCATCTAATCCATAAAGAAGAAGATTCTAAGACTTTGGGAGAATTCAAGACTGACGTTGCTAAGAATATTTCACAACGGTTTGGCATGGAACGCGACGAAACAGCAACAAATGAATGCATCGTTGCATCAATCCTCGATCCAATGTACAAACATCTTCCCGGATTTGATGACAACTTCAAGAAACTGGCGTATGATAATGTCCGCCATCTACTCAGACAGATGCCAACTGACCTTGAACAGCCTTCGACTAGTGGTGATGCAACCAGCTCTGAACCGCCAACAAAACGATCTTGACCAAATCATGCGTCAGTTATGTTTCTGCTGGGTGATAGTGCATCACAGCAGGCATTGAATGACTGTGACTTTGAACATTATATCAAGTCGCCATGGACGACGACTTCAACGGAAACAGCACTGGAGTGGTTAAAACATAATGAGAAACTGTTTCCGAAAACAGCCAGTCTTGCCAGGAAATTCTTGTGTATTCCGCGACGTCGGTACAATCAGAGAGATTATTTTCAGCCACTGGACATTTGATAAGCGATCAACGTAATCGGCTTCTTCCAGAACATGCAGAGTCATTAGTTTTTTTGAATAAGAACCAGGACTTGTTCGATATGTAAACTAATTTGGATTTACTAGTTTGGCTTACTTTTTTTTATCTGTGGACAATTTTTATCTATGGTTTGTTTATTGACTATTTATGTTTCCTGTTTTTTATTGCCAGCAGGATCGCAACTCGTAAATTTATGTTTTAATTGTGCTGTTTAATAGTTAATAAAATTTTTTTTATAAACATACAGTATAAATTATGTTTATTTAAATCTCTAAGTAGAAAATATATTAATCGGCATTGACACTGTTGCGTCAACTTGCGCGTACACCGCTCCCTCGATAACTCGCGCCCTGATAACTCGAGAACCCGCTTATAACGCGGTGTCCGGCATTGATCCCGTTTTTTTAAAAGATTTTTTTTTAACAAATGAAGAAAATCTTGATCAGAACTGGTGAATGAAACCTTAATATATCGCCCGTTTTATCGTAAGTGGCGGTTAGTGCCCGAAAAGTTAGAATCAACATCGTGAAATTTTCAGGCTTTAATAAGGAATCATATATCTTGTTACATTTTATCAGAAAAAGTATGTTCTCAGTTCACTGTAAATAATAATACTGCATAAGTATACGGCGAAACAGCGATCAATGAATTATAATAAATGCTAACAGGTGGCAACACTAAATGAAATGAATACTAATTAAATATGTCTTGTCAGAGGAAATTAGTGTTTTAATTTTTTCATTGTGTTGCAGTGTAAGCAGTATAATCGTTGCATGTTCTCTTATATTCAAAGTTCAAACATGAAAAGATTCAGTTCACCGTCACATTGATATCCGCGAGCACATCTATGAGAACCTAATTAAGTGCGGCTGCGTTTTGATCGACGACTTGGGGAAATGTTTGTTGCATTTTAAAAATCAATTAAAATAAACCTGCTTTGTTTTATCACGTTAAGTCGGTCTTTTGTATCAAATCAGGTAAAAGACGTTTAATACAAAAGTTCAAAGGAAAGCAAATCCTACATGCATAAACTCTTGTGGTCAATATCTTGTCTCAACAATCAACATCAATGAAATTAATTGGACCAATCGAACATGGTTTCAAATAGTATATACTTATTGTCATTAAAGTATACATGAATCAGTAATTTATCCTAATCATTTGTAAATGTGATCATGGAGAGCAAGGGAATCAAGCGAAAGTCGTACTCGGTGAATGAAAAGCTTACTGTCATACAGAGGGTTCGTAATGGTGAATCAAGATCAAATGTTTGTAGTGAACTTAAAATTGCCGAGTGAACACTCAGAGGTTGGCTCAAGGATGAGCATAAATTTCGGGATTATTTGCATGAAGTTGATTCTGATGATGGATTTAAACGGAAACGGGCACGCACTGCAAACGACACAGATTTAGATGATGATGTGTACACCTGGTTGTGTTCCGATTTCAGGAACAATTCTCAAGGCCCAGGCAGAAAAAAATGGCCCAAACTATGGCGATTCCAGCGCCCCGACATGGAATAAAACAAAATTCGTTGTTGGGAGAGATACGCGCAGCAAATCAGGCGGCTGCATCTAGTTATCCCAACCAACTCCGAGAGATACTGACCCGTGATGGATATACAGACGACCAAGTTTATCATTGTGATGAGGCTGGTCTATTCTATCAGATGATTTATTTATTTATTTATTTTTATGTCTTTTTTTTTACATGTCTGACGTTTAGACCCATTAAATTCATAGTTGGTATATGATTTATCTTTGTAAAATTTTTTTTACAATCTATCTATCTATCTATCTATCTATCTATCTATCTATCTATCTACCTACCTATCTATCTATCTATCTATCTATCATTGTCGTTTTTCAATATGAATGTTATCTTTTCTGATAAAAGAAATCTCATTCATTTTGAATAAACAATAAAACTTGAATGTATCCAAATCAACAAAAAAAAAAAAAGCAGTGACGTAATACACAATGCGTTTAGCGATACACACGTTAAGAGTACCGATACCTCGTGGAATAATGTTTGTTTTATGATCTTTTCAAGATATTTTATCCAGAAATTAAAGGTAATTTACAAAGAAAAACGAACAACACCTTTATAAAGAAATATTTATTCAGCTATTTTCAGCACGATTATAAAACGAGTATTAAACAATGCCCCCTCCGCCCTTCACCTCTCTCTGTCGATCTCCCATCTCTTTATTAGTTTTTTTTATTTATAGGTCCCTCGGTAACTCGCGCCCTCGCTTATAGTGCGGTCGATGCTTTTGAACTCCGTTGTGCGCGAGTTATCGAGGGAGCAGTGTATATACGTTAATGCATACAGTAACTTGCATTATAAGATTATATTTTTATGAAGGCCAATAAAAACCGATAATCGGTTTAAAATCAGATTTCTACAAACGATAATCGGTTTCGAAAAAAAAACGATATTAAAATCCCTAATTAAAACCTTTGTTAATTTGCCATTTAACCCCAAGCTACTTAACCAAATTTGCAAACGATGTTTTTGTCCTGATGTGTCTTGATTTTGAGGTCGCAGGCACAATTTATTTGGCTACAGTCAGAAATGAACACAATAATGGAAGCTGAAGTTCTGGTGTACTCTTATAATAACCACATGTACATCTCAGGATCTTTCTGTCTCTGAATTCAGTCATTGTAAATTTCAGCACATTTTCACACCCAAGCTGCTAGTCAAAGTCTTTGAACTTGCCACCCAGCTATTGCTACATGTTTTTTTTTATGTGCTCTTATAAATACAACAGGCACAACTGGGGGTATTTTAACCACTGAATTATGTCATTGTAAATATCAGCACAGCTAAAACGATAAAGTAATCAACATTTGACTTTGTCTCCCAGCTATTTGCATGCATGCGGAGGACTCCTGTATGGAGTGATTTCTGCGTCACAGATCAAATATTTGCATTCAAATATACGTAATTAAGTGTTTCCGAGAACTCTGTCACAGACAAGTAGCATGATGTCCCATGCAGTCACATTATCCTGACACCATGCCAACCAATTTTTACACTAACCTCTTAATGCTGAGCGCCAAGCGAGGCAGCTGTTAGTATATTTTTTGTAAGTCTTTGGTATCTCTTGGCCGGGGATTGAATCCGTGACCTACCACATCTGAGGCAGATGCTCTAACCACTAGGCCACCAGAGCGGTCCCCATCTTTGATAATTGCATTTTAAAATGAATGAAAAGAAAAGGAAAAAAAGAATGGAACCAATAAACATAAAAGCAGAATGCATTCTGAAACTGTAAATAAAATATGAAGAGATGAAAGCTTAAAAGCAAACATTAATGGAATGCAAATAAAGTGCAAATTATATGCAGAATAAGCACAAATGAAATGCAAATGAAAAGCAAATCTGATAAATTGACACTTTTCAGTGTCTGTACTAAGGTATCTTCATCACATGACAGCAGTAAGATGTCATGAATGAATTTATTTCATGCAATGTGTCAATATTCATGAATTTAGTGGATACTTCGAACAAAATATTTTAAGACTTTGCAAAAGCTGGTCAATCTTTTAATATTCTGACAACTCACTCCCACAAAAGATTAATGCCCACAAAGACAATGAAACCAATTTTTCTAGTAAAATATATCAGGGTTCATACTGAACTATGGATGATAAATTCAAAGACTTTTCCCAAACTTTCAAAGACCACAAACTGAGATTTCCAAGATCTATTTTTGCTAATATTGTGTATACAGGTTATATGAGAAAAATGAATGCCAAATACTACAATATTGATTACTGATTAAAGTCAAACTATAATTAATTTCCAATAATTATTCGTTGTTCTTTCAGAAATATGTAACATACGTGTGAGATTTAATACAAAATAAATTGTTCTCTTAACAGACATCAGCATTGCTTTAAATGCATTATTATATTTGCTTTCTTTTCTCTTCAATCATTTTGGAAAGAGACGCTGTCGCTACCACTGTCATCTCTTCCTCTGCTTTTCTCCTAAGAGCATTTGACTCTGTGACATGCACAATGGGTCCTTTTAACTCTGCCTCTTCTGCTTTCTGTACAGAGGAAGCATGTAGGCTGGCAATGTTAGCTTCAAGAGGCAGTTTTCTGGCTTTAAGTTCTTCCACTTCATCCAGGGCTAACTCCCGTTTCTTTCCTTTTTGGTTTTTCTCATCCTTCTCTGCTTTCTTCTTATCAAGATAAGCATGGTACTTATGTCTTGCAAAGGAGACATGTGTCACCTGCTTTTCTCATTGTGTCAATGATTAGCCCTTGAGCTCTGAGGCTTTCTCTGCTGAAGTTCTCAACAGATACCTGTTTGTTGACAGAAAATCCTCTCTCCACTGTTGCCTGCCCGTGTGACAACAACATTTTCTGGAGACCACACCAATATTTGACATATTCCTTTCTTTTGGAAAGGACAGAATAAAGCACTTCATCAAGGTTGGGCGTGTTTTTTTCTCTCCATTTTTTAAGAAAGAAACATTATCTATATAAATCTAGTAATATTTCAAGCACTTCAAAGTACTGGGCAAAACGGGCTCAATTATAGTCTAACTATACCAACCCGTTTATTTCTTTGGAAAGTCCGTTAATCATGAAATGTGCAGGAGATGGCAGTATAAGTGCCATTCTGGTCACATTCAGGTTAGAAATTATAAATCAATGATTCAGTTGCCTTAGTTCTGTGCACTTTTTATCATTTAATTATTTTCGTTATTGAAATCGATAGGGGTACAAACAAACGGGGATGTATAGTCAGACTATAGATACACAAATTTCGGCAATGTGATTTTAATTTTTTTTTTAATACCATTGGGGAAAAAGTTGAGGGTCGGCAATGGGAAACGGGGATATTCCGTCAACTGGAAATATGTTTTTTTTAATTCTTTTATTTATTTACCTAATCAAATGACTTGACTTATTACAGTTAAAGCTTCACAGCACACGTTTGTTTAATATACTCACAATTCAAGAACAACGACTCTTGCTTAACTCTACTATAGTGTACGCATGCGCACTTTGAAACTGTATATCCGTGAATTGAATTTATTACAATGTATGTTTTTATATTAAACCAAGGAACATTATTATGTAGAACAAAATTTTCGAAAATGATTTTTTTTCCCTCAAACGTGTTAAATAAACCAACGGTATAAGTAAATTTAAACGGGCCCTCTTTTGCCACATCTCCCAAATCATCACATTAAACAATATCTTTTTTTATACCCGAAGAGTAATGAGTTAACATTATTTTGCCCAAAATTACCAATAGCTTATACTTCTGCATCTTCGTTCCACTAAATGAACAGTATGTAGTTACTAATTTGCATGGACTCCTCCAATTGAAGCCAAGTTGCTCGTCTTTTTACACAATGTACAAAACGTCTTTCGTTTACATAATTTATCCTTTTGAACCCATTCCTTGTATTTCTCTTGTTCAAGCCAGATATCGTTGAAAGACCAAAGATCTGGCATTTTTAAACACTGAACTTGAAGAAGATGTAAATCGAATGAACAAATATTGAATTCTCGAGCGTGTTACTTTCGCGAACTTTCTACGTAGAATTAGCGTAATTAACATTTTGATTGGCTAAAACTGATGGACTCGTCCAATCAAATTGAACTTTTCGTCAAACGAAAGTAGCCAGGAAAACCAGCTATATCCGAAGCTAACGACCTTGGGCAATTTTATTGGTGAAGTGTGTAGCGGCACTGTATTGCTTTGATGAAGAGTGCATGTGTGATTGAAGTCGCCGCCGAGGCATACTTTGGATGGCCAAACAAAACAAAGCCTCTTTTGTTAATGCGGCGGCAATAAACTGAATGGGTCATCAAAAGAAAGAAACCAGGATAACTAGATTACATCTGAATCTAACAACCTCGGATAATTTTATTTGTGATTCTGGAAAGAAATTAATTTTTGGGGGGTTTATTTCAATTTTCAAAGACTTTTAAAGACCTCAGGGTAATATGCTCAATTTTCCCAAACTTTCAAGGCCTTGAAAATGCTACCTCATTTTTCCCAAACTCTCAAAGACCTTCAAAGACCGTACGAACCCTGTATATTTATTCAAAAATACTTATCCAATCATAATACCTTAGAAGAACACAGACTTGCCAGATTACATCTTTTTAGCTAATAAGCTAAAAGTTGACTGCCCATCTAGGTGGCAGTTTAAGTGATCTCCCCTTGATACCAGCCCCAAATCCAGTGAAATCATTAGTTACTACTGGAGCAGAAGGCACACTCTCTATATGAATGTAACTGTGGGGAGGCTGTTATCGTTGGGTAAGTATTATCAGAAAACATATTTACTATAAATAATTGCTTTCTTTTTAAATATGTTACCCAATAATATCTTAGGAGAAAAGGTCAAAGATGGAGGGAGATGCATCGACTTACCCCAGAGAGACCATCTCTGGTAGACAGCTTCAAGATAACCCAACTGGAAAATAGATTCCATATCTTGGGGAGGGGCTTTGAAAGGTAAAACTTTTCCCTCCAAATCCATCAAAAGTCATTAAGCCAGGTCCTATGAAGCTGTCCATCATTTTGAAAAGGTAAGTTCTGCACCACCAGATCAAATTGATTCTTTTAGGATGGTAGATATGCGAGATAAAAACTGGTGAAATGGACAATTTGATTTTTGTGCTTCCTGTATCATCTTTGCAACTTAAGGTGTTGGCTCTTTCAATCAATAGAAACAGCACTGATTAACCAGGCCATTTGAATCTGGTGAGACAAAGGTTTTTATTTGGCATTTTACCTTGTTGCCAATAGGTCTATCACAGGTCAGTCCTAGAGGGAACCAAATGAGCGAAAAACAAGAGATGAAGACACCAGTCCATTTGTACTAGTTCATTCTTGCAAGATAATTAGTTTGCAAATACATAAGAAAGCCTAGGATATGTGGAACTTGGACATGTGTTTTTTTGTTGTTGAGGACATTAATTTAGACAATCCCAAAAAAGAATACATAGCTCTGAGGACTTACTTCTGCTTTGCTGTTTGTGACAAGTGACCACAGTGGACTTCTTGGGCAAAATGAAAACTCCTTTCCCATGTAGGTTATCTAACCACCAATGAAATGCTTTCAAAATGGTTTTAATCTAGTGAATGTTGATATGTATGTAAACAATGATCATGAGGGTGCTACATTTCTCTGGCATCTTGAAAAGGTAGGAGACTTGCTCCCACAGAATCGTCTTCACATCTGTACTGCTCATGATTGACTGAGACTTGCTCCCACAGAATCGTCTTCACATCTGTACTGCTCATGATTGACTGAGACTTGCTCCCACAGAATCGTCTTCACATCTGTACTGCTCATGATTGACTGAGGTTGTACTTGCATACATATCCCAAACGTGAGTCCAGTATGGTTTCTCTGCCTTCAAGATGCAACCTCATATTGTGCAGATTGCGAAAGTTAAATGGTTATAAGTTTTGCCTCCATTTGGACCACAGAATCATTGTAATGGGAGCACAAGAAAGCTACCTAGGTCTATGATGTGTGTTGCTTCATTGAGCTTTGCTCAGCAGGCAAAGGAATTCTTTAGGATATGGATTGTTCCATATAAGCAAGAAATCTACCATTAATAATTTAATTCTCATATCTGTGTGAGACATACTCTGTTTGCTTGAATGTTGAGTTCTGGACCTAGTTGATTAAACTATAACTGCTGTTTTGTAGCTTGTTGCTTTTGTAGGTGAATCACAGTAATTATGTAAGTTTGTTTTGTTTGTTTCTTTGTGGCTATACATGGCAGCCATTATTAATGGTAGAGGAAGAGGAAGAACCCCGGAAACCCCGGAAAGAACCATCGACCCACAAGAAGCTACTGGCAAGCTTTCTCACATACTCACATTGGCCGAATCTGAGATTCAAACCCACGCAGACAGAAGTGAGATGGCAGTGATCCGTAACTGACAGCGCTTTAGACCACTCTGCCACTTGGGGTGCCTTTTGTAAGCATGAGAGCAGACACTGTACAGTCAAGCCATTGAACAGAATTTATAATCCATTTCTACATTTATAATGACCCAAGAGCATAAAACAGCTGGCAATGCGCTTAGGTTGATGACCAAGTGATGAGTGCTGGGTCTGTAGCTGAAGGAATTTAGGTCAAAGGAGGTGGTGTGCTAAATGTGATACTGAATCCCCCAGAAACTACATCATATGTCCATCTGTTGCCATGTTTAATCTTGTCCATTTAGCAATGAATTATTGGAGCCTTCCCCCTATCAGTATCTGTGATGAGGGGTGGGGCATCAAAATAAGTCATTTGAGATTGGGAGGGTCTCGTGGAAATGCTGGTGAAATCTCCCTCCCTTTGCTTCTTTTCCACATCAGTTATTGAGAACTGTGCTTTTAATGGTTGTAAATTCAGCAGGACTAAACATAGCCTACAGAAAGTGCCTGGTTGCACTATGCAGGTTAGACTGATCTCTAAGAATGCCTGTATAGACTGGATACCATCTGTATGAAGTGCCTAAAAGTGCTATGTGGGTTAGACTGCTGTATCATTTTGAGCTAATGAACTGGGTTCATGGGCACAGACACACCAAACTGGCCATCATACTTAACAAGTTCATTTTTCTGGTAGCTGATGCTGTATGATTAATCATGGTCATGGCCCATTACCATCTGTTATGAAGAAACATGACCATCATGGCTGGCATGATGTTGTCCAGTTACTGATGATGGGATGCGGTATGTGATATTGATCCACATATCTGGTCTGTAATTCTGATGTGCAAGACTATAACTAATACCTTGTTGCTCTCCATCTTGCTCCCCAGCAAAATGATATGATATCAAACCATTGCATGAAAGCAGATATTTTCATCACTCAAAGTCTAATTCTATGCCTTCTCCTTAGTATCTACAGAATTGCCACTCATTGACTTCTTTCCATAATATGCAAGTCTGACATGTACTCAAGGAATTAGAACTGGAAAAGAAAACTACAAATGCAGAATCATTGGCAGACTGGTCTCACCCAATACAAACATGTAGCCAGAGAAAACTACTCATGCAGTGTCATTGGCAGACTCTATTAAGAAAAACACAAATTTCCCACAATGCACACATCATAAAAGATAGGGTGGGTGGTGGAGGGGTATTTTAAAATAACTACACAACATTCTTCTTTGAAGGCATATCCAAATTATCATGATTTGGGAAAGTTTTTATATCATATTACAAAAACGTAACAGAATTTATTGCATGTTTATTAAGTAAAATATACAATTGCTGCTGCTGCTGAGGCCAGAATTTGTTGGCAAACAAGGAAAATATCTTGCTGAAATAAATTTAGTAGATTGTGGATAAGTGATTGAGTTTGGAACTCTGGGTAATTAGTGGACTGTTGATAAGTAATCATATTTGGAACTGGATAAAGGAAATGACAGAAGAAATCTGGAAATAAGAGGCAATAAAGTATATTTGTACTAGAATGTGGGCATTGACTATGAAAAATTAAATAATATAAAATGAATAAGTTACAACAAAACAGAAATCATAAGCACCAGAGCAACAACAGAGTCGTAAGCATGAAAAATTGGCATTCTATTTTTATTTTGACAATATTCATTATGTCAAAGCCAGAATAGATTAATTCAGGTATTTTCAACTATAAATAAAAAATAGCATTACTTTACCTTAAATTAAAAGTCCTTAAAACTAATGACCTATTAGATCCAATTAACAATGCTTACACTTTTTGTTCTTTGCCAGTGTAATGACTACTTGCTACCAAATAATGACCATACAGCCCTGTCATGTATGAGAAACCAATTTGCAGGTATGCAATAGTATCTCAAAGTGTGTACATCAGATAGTAAATCTGTCAAACAAACTGAATAATTACATATCATACTTGCTATAATAAGCGGAATATTTAAATAATACTACTTGCTATAATAAACTGATTAATTAAATATGCTACTTGTTATAAGAGGAATATTTCAGTATGCTACTAGCTGTAATAAGTAAAATAAAAAATATGCTATTTGCTATAAAAAGCATAATTAAATACGCTACTTGCTATAATAAGCAGAATAATTAAATATACTACTTGCTATAACAAATATACTACTTGCTATAAAAGACTGATTAACTACATATATGTGCTATAATAAGCGGGATAAGTAAATATGCTACTTGCTGCAATAAGTAGAATAATTACATATGCTACTTGCTATAAAGTGTAGAATAAATAAATATGATATTTGCTATTAAATGATGTTTCCTATCATAAGCAGAATAATTGATTGTGGGACTTGATACAATAAGTAGATAAATTAAATATCCTACTTGCTATAATAAGCAGAATAGTTAAATATAATACTTGCTATCATAGACTGATTAGCTACATATCCTACTTGCCATAATAAGAAATAGTTATATATGCTACTTGCTATCATAGACTAATTGATTAAATGTGCTACTTGCTATAAGAAGATTAAATTAAATATCCTACTTGCTATGAAAAGCATAATTACATATGCTACTTCCTAAAAGCAGCTCGCAGCATAAAACATTATAGCATCTTTCTCCTGACATTATGTCAAGCTCATGTGTTACATGTTGGCCAGCAGAGACAACAAGTTTATCAGAAAAATGAAACTTTGGTGTTACTGTTGCTTCTATATGGAAACACAAACATGGTTGCAGAAGTGCACATAAGTGCTACATGCTTATTGTTTGTTCCAGTATTTTAGTTAATTGGGGGGGGGGGACGGGGGCAAATTATTTTCACTGACATTAAGGGGTTATCAAAGATTTATCACAAATAGAAACTTTTATATCTGAAAGAAGCACCAATTTTCGGGTTCATATACCTGCACATTTCTTCTGTATGGTCTGTCCATTGCCCAAGGGACAATGTCTGACTGAGGTCAGTCCAGCAGTGCTCAGCGGCGCTAACCACACAGTGCTCAGTCTGCAATGGACACAGCAAGTCTGGACAATGGTCACTAACTCTATTCAGAAACTGATTTATCCTTGTGTATACTGGAGTGACAGCTTCTGGGTGACAACCAACAGTGTTGTTAATGAAACACTGGACAGCTAATTTTAAGTACCTGTACCTGCAAATTATTAAACAAATTTTCATTCCTTCAACTCTAGTATAAGAAACATCTGACACTGACTTGAAAATACTAAATGAAACTGTGTGGTGATATAGTGCTTACCATAAACAATACTGACTAACAATGTGTTCTTTCACATTTTTAATTATGTTCTGACATTAATATCCATGGTGGAAAATAAATGATGCCCATTAATAGCAATGGTGGAAAATAAATGACTGACATTAATAGCCAGGGTAGAAATAAATGACAGACATTGATAGCCATGGTGATAATAAATGACTGATAGTAATAGCCATGATGGAAAATAAACGACTGACTTTAATAAGCATGGTGAAAAATAAATGACTGACATTAATAGCAATGGTGGAAAATAAATGACTGACATTAATAGCCATGGTGGAAAATAATTGACTGACATTAATAGCCATGGTGGAAAATAAATGACTGACATTATTAGCAATGGTGGAATATAAATGACATTAATAGCATGGTGGAAAATAAATTACTGACATTAATAGTCATGGTGAAAAACAAATGACTAACATTAATAACCATGGTGGAAAATAAATGAGCAGAGCGCATAAATTCAGCTCATAACTAAAAAACTCAATGATATGAGCTGACCTATGAACCATGACAGTGAGTCAAATCCCTCTTCTATTGTTCAATTTCATCAAGTGTTTCAAGTCAGTTTCATGGTAATCTCTCTTGGAACTGACCAGTTACAAATAGCTATCCAGTGGCTGTTGAACTCATAAGTGAACTACTAATGGATTTATACAGATCATCCACCACTGAATTTGTCGCTGTATGGTTGGTTGTCCTCTATCATGGGCAGCATTGTCAAAATAATAAAAAGTGGCACAAACCAGCTTGTTGGCCAATTTTGACTCATAGCACAAGTAGCTGGCCAAAACAATGTTATTCACAAGTGGCCACTTGGTGGAAAAAGTACTTGTGGTAACAGCAAAATCCAACTAATCAATGTGAGAACTTATTAAACGACTTGTCAGGTATTCAAAATAGCAAGCTAAACGGTGTTCATGTACCTTAGATTGAGAGAAATTCTTGTGTGATAAGGGTTTAAACATAGAGCATGTGGGGCAGCTATGTTCATTCCCAACTACTTTCCAAGATCACTTGAATGAGTATTCTCATTGGAAAAGTGTTTTTAATCACACAGCAGAGTGGTAGAAACATGTTTCAGATAGTTACATACTCCTAGGGTAGATTCGGAACAAAGCCAATGAGTGACTGCTAGGAAAGATGATATAGAATATGTGTCAAAATGTCAAGAAAATGCCTTAAAATGATAAACAACTTAGCTCTGTGATCTGATTTAGGTAGGCAATGGACTGCTTAATCTACCTAATACAACTGCAAACTGCACTGACCCAGATCTGCCATAGCATGATGAGCCAGCAGATTTGAGTCTGCTGTTTATTAGGAGTAACCAGAAGGAAATATAAGACATAGACCCTAATTTTCTGGCATAACATGCAATGGCATATCAGTCTATGTTTTTTGTAGTTAGACTTGACTTACAAGTACATAAGTATAGTAAGTCTTATGCTAACAAAAAGTGAGATATCTGCAAACCCAAAAAGTGATTTTCATCAAACTAATTAATCTTCATGCAAAATCTTTAGAAACAAATTTGAGATTTGTACATCCTTAATTGCCTTGATATAAATAGAAGTAGAAATTTTAACTAAACATTTACAAATTAAAATGAGAGTACCATTGAAGACATATGCCTGACATGTGTTTCATATTCCTCTATATATGCACAAGCTGGGTAGGGTTGGATCCTATGATTTTTAACCTACAGGTCTAAATGACCTCCACCTTTGGTCCAGGTATGCAGTTTAGAACTAAACGTGCTGTGCAGAAACCATTATTTTCTTAATAGATCTAATATGACTTTATTCGTTTGACATTTAGATACAAGATTCTGTTGGTTTTTTCTTACAATAAACTTATGTCATCCATAAAGCATTGACTAAAGCTATTCTGCAAAACTCATCTTTCTTTGAGCCAGAATAATTTTGACTGTAGACCATTTAACCCCAGACTAATAGATCTCTTCCAAACTTAAAGTGCAAGCCATCCACATTTGGTCAAAGTATTTATTCTAGAACTAAATTCACTAAGCATAAATCATTTGGCATCTTTCAGTCACTCTGATATTGACCTTTGAATCCCCAAATTCATGTATTCTTTTCTTATCGAACACGCAAGTCATCCATAAACTCAGTGAAAGGTTTATGGAGAATTCAATTTTCTGTGCAGAAATTCTTTATTTTCTTTAATTCATTAACATTGAACTTTTGACCTCCAAATCATTAGGCTTATTTAGGCTTATTTATCACTTCAAGTGCAAGCCTTTCACAAAGTTTGGTCCAAATCAGTAATATAAAATAATACTAGCATGCAGAATCCATTTTCCTTTTTTCAGTTACAAATACCTTCAGCCATTTTACCCTAAAATCAATAGGCTTTTATCTTACCCAATGTGCAAGACATCCACAATGTCTGATACATGCAGATTATTAAGAACTAGAGTTATTGTGCAAAATAAGGAGCAGATGGAGCAACAGACAAATAACATAATACTGTATGTTCTACCTTATTGCAGACAAATAAGGAATAATATCTTAAGTGTTTCAAAAGAAGATCAAGTCTGCAATATTGGCTTATTTCAGTTAAATGAAACAAATATAACATAATATCTGGATGATATATTCTACCATTACCACTTACCCACAAAACTCCTGAAGGTGAATAAGGGGATTTAAAGCTTCCTGCTCAATCCAATGCAGGCAATGATGAACTTTGTCAAGGTCACACTGACCCTGACCTCTAGGAACTTGGAGATTAACACAGTCTGGGATGCTTATCATTGTTATATTGATCTCATGTCTCATGCATATAGACTCTTTCATATGCTCAAGGAAAATCTGCATCTTGTATAGTGAGGTCTGCATAAACGTGGGGCAGTACTGGGAATGAATCTTGACACACTCTATGGACTCCTGAAGGGACCTGAAAAAAACAGAGACATTTCATGTCATTATTTCACTTAAAAGTCCTATATTTAAAATAACTTGTAAAGGGATTGATTTGTATTAGAAAAGCATCTTTAGAACCAAAATATGTGACTAATTGGCTGAGGACTAATTGGCTGAGGAAAGCCAGGTTACAGAGGCTTGTTTCTTATTTTCTATTTATTTAGTAGATCTGAAACAAATAACAAAACATTCAAGGCATTTCTTTTGCAAATAGCCAAATAGAAAATCAATTTTAATATACATTTGTTTACCTAGTAACACCTATACCTAGAAACAGCATTCAATCATGCTGACCACAGGCATTCCTTTCTTTCAGTATAAAGTGGAAAACTGTCAATAGCACCATCTCCATTTTTTCTCAATTAATACAAAGTGACTTAACATAGCTTGGTTCAAAATGTCGTCCCCTTGCCTTTTCCATGCTAATTTTCATACACCTTCTGTTGATCATAACTTTTATCAATGTAATTGATATATTTCAAACCTTTCCCCCTTGTTAAATTTAAGCATTGAGGGGTGGGGTTATCATTTAATGAACACCTTTATGCAAAATTTCTCTGCTGCTTCATGCCTTGTCCATTTGTATCCTGCTTTTCATGGTATTCTTCCAGGATGTCATACTGTGGATAGGCTACTTGCAATTCTGATTATAATTATCTGTACCAACCCTAACAACCATTCCTCATTTTATTTGTGTTCAGCGTATATACGTGTATATAAATCTATTACAGTGCCAGTATCATTGATTTGACTTACAGAATATGTTTTACAATGTCAATGAAAGTGGCATAATATAACAGAACTGGGATTACATCAAAGTCAATAAATCTTTGTCAGCAAAGTATCTTAGTTAAAGAACTGAAGCATTACTGGATGAAATACTTTTGCATTTGAATTTTATAAATGTTAAACTTAATAGAGTTAATGACTGCACATGAATTTCTTTCAATTTTCTGCACTCTGGTTAAATTATATTGAAATTCCATTCATGCAATTTTCATTGGGAATATACTGTTTCCTACAGATTTCATTTTAGATTGTCCCTGCATTTGATTTGTGAAATACTTATAGTGCATCTTTAGCCCTCAATGAACATCTTGGTCACACTTTATTGAAGACAAACAGCATCTTCAAAAGCCCTAAAATGTTATTTAAATATTTTAGGTATATTCTAGATGTCTCTTTAGCCATGAAAGCTTAACTTGATTTCAAACTATCTTGAAGGCAGACAACAACGAAATTTCTATTTTAAATAAACTTTCAGATAAGAAACTAATAATTCCATGTGTTCTACAAGGATCAGTTCTTGGACCATTACTCTTTCTGCTGTACATCAATGATTTACCATATAACATTGAACTATCAACAACAAACATGTTTGCCGATGATATGACATTTTTATAACACTAGATGAAAAGGCAATGAGATCAGCACGGAATTAATAAAGATTTGGTAAAAATAAATCACTAATGTGATACAACGGTATGAAAATAAATGCAGCCGAATCAAAGCCATGATCATAGGTAGTTGTACAAGAGTAAATGTTGAGGAAAATGAACTCAAACAAAGTAATGATAAAAAGGATGGATGTACAACAGTCTGAAAATAAAAACTAATTGACATCATGATACATAAATATCTTGTGCTGGAAAAGTTAAGTTGATAAAGTCATTAACAACAACTTAATTTACCTAAACCAAATTCAGAGTTTTAAAATAAGAGCTTTGCTTTTTCTGGAACCAAGCTATGGAATTCCATATCAACTCATATAAAGTCAGCTAACTCCTGCCAAATCTTGCTTCTTAGTCAACCTCTACAAAAAAATCTTTTAAATGATTTTTCTTAGTTCAGTTCGGTAATACTACTCTTTAGAATATTGTTATATCACGTACTCACCTATAACATTTTAAAAATGTTTGTTACTACTGTATGTACTCAGCCTTATATCCTATGTATATTTTATTTTTTTACAGTCTAGTTTTTAATAGCATGTTTTCTAAAGACACCTCATCTTGTAAAGTTGTGCATTATATATATATATATATATATATATATATATATATATATATATGTATATGGAAGGTTGGCCAGTTCACCAAATGAGCAAAATAGCTCCAGCGGGTTACACTGACATAGAAATTCATGTATGATGTGCACCATCAGTAAGGACATGGTATATTGGTTTTTCATCAGTGTTTAATTAAGAACATATAATTAAATGGCTTACACAGTGTGATACTACAGTAGACAAAGATAGGAATGATTTCAGCCTATATATTCTGATTCTGTATAGATTCATCAGTCTGATTACATGATCTTTACAATGTATTTGATGAAGAGAACATTTTACTTACCTACATGTAGCTTGGGAGTACCTGAGTGAAGCTGACATGATGACAGGTGACACACAGGTAGCAGATAACAAGCACATGTTATCTAGATGCATACCAGGAAATGGACAGACAGACTGAGCAAGGTTGTTTAGCATGGTGGTAATGGATTCCAGGTGGCCTCTTGTAGGATCTGAGCAATTTTGTGTCACCTCTGCTGTCAGTGAATTTATGTTCTTGCCAATAATCCTGCAAATAGTGATTATAGTCAAGATAATCAATAAATTTAGTGTAAATCTACTATTTTTGACATAGGCAGAATGCTTTCACTCCTTTAATGGAGATGTGACCTTTTCTCTAACACTGACTATTTTGGTGGATTTGTGAATGAGAAGTAGAACACCATAAACACATGAAAAAAAAGAAAGGGCTGTTCTATCAAAATACATACATTCTACACAGGAAATGTATTTGTTTTTAAAAATGCATAATTTTTATGTGGTACTGTGACTTCATAAACAATTATTAAAATTCTAAACTGCATCTCCAGTTGACTACCCCATTTTGAAAGAGCCTTTACTGGATACCATGTACATTTGCATGAAACAGACTTATTTTGGTCAGATTCAAACCCTGAAGGTATCTTTTTCTTAATGAATGCACTTTTAGATGCTTTAGAGTCTTCAGTCGCTTTAACAGTCATAAATACTTATTTTTCACCTGAATCCAGAATTGCAGAGCTTTCACAAATGGCTCATATCAAGCAAGTTGTCATAAAGAACAGAATCATTTTGGCTAGAATGTCAACTAATCTGATAATTTACAAAGGGAAGTGGCAAGTTTTCTCTGAGTGGTGTGAGAAAAAGCACATCAAACTTTGGCTAGAATGCCCACTAATCTGATAATTTACAAAGGGACATGGCAAGTTTTCTCTGAGTGGTGTGAGCAAAAGCACATAAAAATTTGGCTAGAATGCCCACTAATCTGATAATTTACAAAGGGACAGGGCAAGTTTTCTCTGAGTGGTGTGAGTAAAAAGCACATACAATTTTGGCTAGAATGCCCACTAATCTGATAATTTACAAAGGAAAGTAGCAAGTTTTCTCTGAGTAGTGTTAGCAAAAGCACATCAAACCTTTCAAACAAAAGTAATTTCTTCTCAGGCTATTTATATCATCTTTTATATGTCAGTATTAACTGTTATGAAAACAGCATATTAAACCAAACTTAATAATGGGTGCATTAATTAACAGAACCTATTTTCTTCTTATCCACACAAACATGCATGAATTATTAACACTATTGTTTGGGTCTTTTTATGTACTCAAATCTTATATGACATACTAAAATATTTCAAATTAGGACCATCTGATTAACCAGAAAACTGGATAAATTGATCAAACTGCAAAAAAATTTAAAAAAAAACATTTGCATCATTGTGCTGTATCAAATTAGGCATCAGGTCAGTATATCTTTACTGTACACAAAAATTTAATTATTTTCATCATTGTGTTTCAAGTTCAGTGTCAAGTCAGGGCATCTTGACTGTACACTATAATAAATCATTTCCATCATTGTGTTTCAAGTTAGTGTCAGGTCAATGCATCTTGACTGTACACTATAATAAATCATTTCTATCATTGTGTTTCAAGTGTCAGGTCAGGGCATCTCGACTGTACACTGTAATAAATCATTTCCATCATTGTGTCTCAAGTTAGTGTCAGGTCAATGCATCTTGACTGTACTCTGTAAAATATTATTAAACAGATAAAACAAATATACACTTTGCATGAAGTAAAGTCTCCACATGATGTGTAATATATTTATTGTAACATGGATATAATAAATTCAGGATAAAAAAAATAATTTGTGTTGTTGAGTCTAAAGATGTTTTCTTATGAACAATTTTAAAAAAATGAAATGAACTAACTGGCACATGCTAAGAGCATCCTGGACCATCATGTAGGACACATCCATCATCAAGATCAGAAAATTGGATACTGATTGGGATGCAATGAGCTCCAACTGACAGCTTTCATCTGAAAGGATATAAATATATTGGCATTCATCTCTAAATAAAGTTCAATTCTTCATTTTACTTGCATCACTTTATCTTATTAATACAAACTGCTACATCTACTTTAATAATCAAATCATTTCTCTTTAAGATCTTGCAATCTGTTTGGTTAAAATTGCTATATATGCTAATGCCAAGAGGAATCAATTATTCAGGGTGTGTGAGTGTCATTTCATTTTGATTTTTAACATTGCTCTAACAATTTTCCAGTCATATCACTATGATGTCTGCAGTGTGGCAGTTTATAGTGATGTCTAGCACTGGGGCATTATGCCAGAGACATGTAGCATGATGCCCCACCCAGTCACATTATCCTAACAACTGGCCAAGCGGACTGAAGTTAGGACTTAACACTAACTTCTTAATGCTGAGTGCCAAGTGAGGCAGCTGTTAGTACCATTTTAGTAAGTCTTTGGTATGAATCCACCAGGGATCGAACCCATTCTTTCTGCATTTAAAGTTGATGCTGTAACCACTAGACTACTCTCTCTCTCTCTCTCTCTCTCTCTCTCTCTCTCTCTCTCTCTCTCTCTCTCTCTCTCTCTCTCTCTCTCTCTCTCTCTCTCTCTCTCTCTCTCTCTCTCTCTCTCTCTCTCTCTCTCTCTCTCTCTCTCTCTCTCTCTCTCTCTCTCTCTCTCTCTCTCTCTCTCTCTCTCTCTCTCTCTCTCTCTCTCTCTGTACACACACACAAACACATTTCCAAAGATGCAATGGATATAGCACATTTTTCTTGTGGCTCTTGAAATACTATATTTTAAAGCTCAGTCTGGAGAAATCAGAGTTGACCAGAACATTGAAAGGTCCTTGAGATGAACTAGGCCCTCCCTTCCATGATGCCAAAAATTATCTGAGATCATCGAATGAAGCTGACATTCTCTCTTTAAATAGCCTGAGAAGGAAAGCACTGTTTGTAACACTGAGGTTTCACAAGGTTGATATGCTTTTTGATCACACCACTAAAAGAAAAGTCTGAACTTCATTTGTAAATAAAAAGAATGGTCTGAATTCTAGCCCAAGTCATTCTGTTCAAATTATACTCCTGAAGAGTTTTTTTTTGAGAACTTTTCAGGGGAAAATATAGTATGGTTAACTCCAGGTGTTAGAGCATCTTACATTGTACTGTGTCCACTTCAGGCATCCAGGACTGTGCTGTCACCATAACCTGAGCTGAGCTGGGCCCATAATGGGTCCATTCCATGTCCTTATATAAATGAATCACGGGTCCAGTATATTGGTAAATATGGCGATGATTGCCAGGGACACTATCCATCCAACACAGAGCTGAGCTGATATCTCCCTCACTGGATGACTGGTGCTATCTGTGTCAAAAAGCTGGGACTTAGTATACCAGGAACTAAGATACTGTACCTAGTCAAGAAGTACCTGGGACTGGATATACCAGGAACTAAGATACGGTACTTAGTCAAGAAGTATCTAGGATTGGGTATACCAGGAACTAAGATACTGTACCTAGTCAAAAACCTGGGACTGGATATACCAGGAACTAAGATACAGTACTTAGTCAAGAAGTATCTAGGATTGGGTATACCAGGAACTAAGATACTGTACCAAGTCAAGTAGTACCTAGGACTGGGTATGTTTTGTTTTGTTTTTATGGTTTAACACCCCTTTTTAGCACAAGATAGACTATACATGGCGGCCAGTATTATTGGTGGAGGAAGAACCCGGAAAACCCTTGAAAGAACCACCGACCCACGAGAAGCTACTGGCAAGCTTTCTCACATACTCAAATTGGCCGAATCCGAGAGTCAAACAGAGACAGAGGTGAGATGACAGTGATCTGTAATGGACAGTGCTTTAGACCACTCGGCCACTCAGGGCTAAACTTCCGTGTCATGGTGGTACTGGTCTCAAAGGTTGCACCGATAGCTCCAAGTCTGACTGCATCATTAGCAGCATGTTTGAGATGTAGAGAGGCCCATGAAAATTATTCTTCTTAATTAATGAACGTTGGGCCTTCAGAGAAACTAACAGGAAAATGTTGTGTCCTGAGCTTCACAATATTAAAAAAACTCCAATGCTGAGCTCCAAAACTCAAAAGGCATTTTAAGAAGTAAAATTTGTGAGGCCCTCATAAGTGTGCACAGAAGAACAAGCAGAAATAATAAAACTGGTGACTATAGCACATAGGGCACCAATCCCTACATCCATGGGGAGATTATTCTTCTCTGACTTCTTTCTAGGCAAGTAGACAAGATATTAATACCACTGTTGCTAACAAAGCCAAAGACAGTGTTAACATTTTTTATAGCTTTGATGGGATAGAAGTCTGTATTTGCTAGGTAGTGGATGTACCTTAGTGTATTAGATCAGGTAATCCAGGTAAATTTGTATAAGGTTTACTGAAAGGCTGTATGACACTGAAAACACCTTTTTCCACCTGATAAAAATACGGTATTGTTATAGTAACTATGAATATGCTGAATCTATATATAAGATACTTCACAAGATTTTATTCAACAATATTTTTAAAATTATAAATGTGTGAAATTCTAATGTTAAATAAAAGAATGCAACAAGTTACCTGATGATACAGTCACTGGTCCATTTTGTGTTACTTGAGAATGAGGTGGTATGGAGGGTGTTCTTGATGTCACTTGTCTAGGTGCACTAGTGGTTTGAGAGTTGGCCTGAGGTAACAAGGTTGGCCTTCCTATTGGTGCCACAGTGGTGTTACTCCACAGTGACAACCAGCCTTCAGGTAACTCCGTGTTACATCCAGGTGTATCACAACAAATCATACAGCTTGTCCCATCTTCACTACATCCATGATCAGCCAGACACATACTGGGGTTAACACAACCTTTTGCAATCCATGGAATGTTGGTGGTTGGGTCGATTTCTAACATACTATAGCATGCCTGAAGAAAGCAATCAAATAAATGGCATTTGTTGTTATACATGTACATGCATTTCTTCATTGCTGAGACATATTGATTTTAATTTGCAAGAGTAATACACTATATATACATGAAAAGTGCTCAAAAATTCTTTAAAAGGAAGGTCACTGTATGCATGCTGGGCCTACAGTCATAGCACTGTCATAAACATGTTACCCAAAGGTCAAAAGGTTAAGCAGGAATGTCAGACTGAATTGTTTCAGCTTTGCTTAGATTCATCCAATGAATGAACACAATACATTAAAGGCTTTAAGAAGGAAATAAATTAGCTTAATCGAAATATTAAAACAAATTTTCAATCACTGTGACCTTGATCGTAATTCAGAGGGGTAATCAAGCTTGTTAATAAATGAATTGTCTGATCTTCATAATGAATCCTCCCAGGCATGAACAAAATACATAAAATATTTAGGATATATAACTATTTTAACCAAAGCCATAATACTCATTTTCTTGGAGAGAACACACAGAATGCATTCACCTTAATTACCTTCATAATGATTCATCTCAAGTGTGATGAAAATCCATCAAAGGTTGTAAGATAGGGAATATGCAAATCTTAACCAAAACTTTAAGATTTTCTATGACTGTGATTTTGACTTAAAGTAATAAAGGCATAAATGTTAGTAACTGAAATGTCAGCCTCAGAATGACACATCCGAATTTGTTAAAAATATACACCATGAAAAACATCTTTAAAAAAATTGATTCAAATTTTGTATGGCTGTACAATAGACTGTGTTGTCTTAGCTTCATAATGATCAAGTCCATTTAAGACAAGAATATATTTTAGGGTATAGTAAATATTAATAAATGAAAATACATCAAAAACAATATTAAATTATATACATGTTCTATCACTTGGGATCATGACCCATGGTATAAGGGGTATGTGAGTATTATTAAAATAAATTGCCTTTGCTTTATGATGATTCATGTCAAGAATAATGAGAATCTTTGAAGGGTTTTAGCAAATATATGCATCTCAAAAGCTTTAAAAAAAACTTAAGACTGTTGTCATTACCAACACTGACATAATAAAAGTGATTTGTCTCAATTCCCATGAACATTATTTTTTTTAAAGGCTAACATTACTGATGTTGCAAAATTGTTGGTTTCTTTTTACATTTTGTGAATAATGCAGTGATCTTCCTTTTTAAAAGAGTATGGATACTTCATACTTAAATCAAACACAATAGCATTACCCAATCATGTCACTTGTGATGACTCTATGGTTTTAAACAATTTAACACAAAAAATGTAAAAACTAAAAGATTTTGTAAAATTCAAAACATATTTTTTCCCCTAAAATACAAAGTGAAAAATCAAAACCAACTTACAGTATGGAGAATAAATCCTAAATACCAGTAGTACTAAACATTCTATCTAAGTCCAAAAGTATTGAGAAATCCAAAAGAGTTCCAGTGGTATTCCAAAATCAAGCTTACTCTATTGTGCTGATGTGCCAATAGTCTTCATGTATCACAATAATATAATCCAAAGTGTTTTTAAATTAATTCACAGTAATTTTACAATACCTATTACATTCAAGTCTGAGCACTTTGTAATTCCAATGAATAATGGAAATAAATCCTCTCAAATGATCACAACTAAATTACTCCGCTAAGACCGATGTTTATGCCAACTAATTTTCAATAAATATCTCTTACATATAACACTAAAATGCAGTTTTAAAACCAGAATGAGGGTTGAATATTAATTTAGAATCAATAAAAACTTGTCAACTAGGTCAAGTAATTTAACAGCTAGCATCATCTTAAGCTTCAAATCCACAATCATACAGAAAATTAGCATCTAATATGTTATTAACAAAATGATCCTTTCAATCATAATCATGAAAATTAACATGTATAATATAGAAATACATTATTAAAAAAACATTTTCTTAAATCATGAAAATGAAGGTAACATATCAGCAGAATACAATTCTGGTAGGTTGGCTAGAAAAGTGAACAATAAACTATTTACCTTTTGATAATATCCACACACTTCATCTACCTCAAAGTTACAATCCCTGTTATCTACTGAGCTATGACAATGCTGGCATGTGAAGAGGACTTCATCTGATCCAATAGTTGAGCACATTTGTCCAAACATAGCCAAACTATGCTTAATGTGTTGGAGGTAGAGTCGTCCTGTAGGAGGTAGTTTCAGATAACAAAGCTGCACATCTTCGATATTTGAGCACAGTCCAGATTTGTCTCCTTGAAGAAGATACTGCTCCACCATGTTTGCTGTGATATTGCTGGCAAAACTTGTGAGACATTGGGCCATTGGGTACAGTGGATCATGAGTTTCCTGAGGAACTGTTAAGTTGCATGCAAATATGAATGGCTGTATGTGGTTACGGAGAGCAAAGATGTGTGAGGTACGCTGAATGGAAACACATCCACTGGTATGGTTCTGAACACATTCTATCATCAACTGGGCTAGTCTGTAGTTTGATTAGAAAATAGCATTATTTGTCAACATCAATGTAGAAATATTTTAACAAGCTGTAAAAGGTACAAATAGTAAAGTACTATAGTCTTCATCATGGTCGACTGAAAGATATTGGTGACTAACATTATAATTTGCATGAAACCTATCATCAGAAAATGCAAATGGAAAAAGCACAATGCTATCAAGTATAAAAAACTTATGTTTACTTTAGTGTAATACAAAATTATCTCTCAAAAGGTTAAAGCAATTTACTGTTTTTCTTAATTATGTAAACTGAATTATCTATCATTTTCACAGCAGATATTTATCCCCAATAACATTATTCAATTATTTATTTTGTATGAAGCTATTTACATTATATCTCTGCAAAACAACAGCAATGCTTAATTTTAAAAGTGATATTCTTTTATTAGAAACTTTCATGTTTCCATACAATCAATAATCAGAATATGGACATTTTCAATGAATATTTAATTTGATCCAGTTATATACATTACTAACTTGGTAAAGATGAAACATAACATCCATGTGACAACTATATATACTGTACTCAATAGGTAAAAATGGATTTTACTTTCCTACTGAAACTTATAAATACACAACTGGATAGTCAAGAAGAGTTGAAATAACCTAGTGACACTTATATCTACAGTAGGAGAGTGGTATTAAGGACATTTATCAATCTAGGGACACCTATATAAACAGTACCTGATTGGTATTAATTAAATGTATTCACTTAGTGAAACATGTATATGCACACGCACACACACACATATATATCCTAGTGACAACTATATTTACAGTACTTGTATGGTATAAATGAATTGTATCATCTTTGTGACACACACACACACACACACACATATATATATATATATATATATATATATATATGTATATACACACATACATACAGACAGGTGAATCATACTAATGATATTTATGTATACAACAGCTTCCGATTTCACTTGAGCTTTTCCATTTACTCAAATCAGGCCTCTGCTATGGGCTAAAATCTCTTAACCCAAAGTAGAAAAGGCACATAATGAGAATCTTTGAAGAGCTTTTGATCAATGTATAGTACATAACTATTCAATGGCTTTACTGTCTGTTTAAGGAGCTAGGCAGGTTTTAAATTAGCCAAAATTTGGCTAAGGATTCCTGTTGCCATACTCAGTGAGGCTGGTACACAACTAATGTCCTTTTAGCCCAATTTGGCTAATTCCTACAAAGCTGTTCTTCACACTCTTAGGCTGAAACCAAATCTTGGCTAAATGAATTCTTAGCCAAAATTTGGCTAAGGATTCCTGTTGTCATACTCAGTGAGGCTGGTACTCAACTAATGTCCTTTTAGCCCAATTTGGCTAATTCCTACAAAGCTGTTGTTCACACTTTTAGGTTGAAACCATATCTTGGCTAAATGAATGCTTAGCCAAAATTTGGCTAACTGCAATATTGTCCCTTTCCATAATGTACTGTATGACTTTTAGGCAAAGACCAAATTTTGAATAAATGTATCCTTAGCCAAAATTTGGCTAGTGTGAACAACAGCATTTAGTACAAGCTGCATGTATGGCTGTTATAATCAAAAAGCGTAAAAGCAATTAATTAGCAACATTTGGCTATTCACCTCAATGTCTCATACCATAATGTACATTTATGACCTCTAGGCAAAAACCAAAGCTTTGGAGAAATATGTTTTGCAAATGGACGATCAGCCAGCATTTGGAAAAATTAAAATAAAAGCTTGGAAAATAGAAAAATAATCTTTCCTTCTTTCAGAACAAGTGTTTATACAGTAGACTCATGCTGTATGGCACCCTTTTAATTGCAAATGGAGTAGCACTCAAAACCTAGTTTAGTGGCCACCTACTTCAAAACCCCATCCTTTCCTTGCTCTAGTTTCTATCAAGTTTGCCTGCAGATGTTGACCACCTGATCAATGACCACTGTTTTTCTCCCATGGATCCTTGTGTACTGTGCAAGTGATTATCTAAGCATGTTTCTTTCCCCATCATGGGACTAATCAGTCACACTTAATACAACATATTTGCAATCTCAACTGCCTAACTGATTTCAACAATTGTCTATAATTACATGTATATGGTTCAGTTAATTGCAATCTTGCAATGTACTTTGTTTTCCTTATATGTTATCAATCTTTCTAAATATCCATCTTCTTATATGTACTTGACCAACTATTATTTCTGCTCTTTCTCTCTATCTGCTGCCATCCTCTCACATTTCCTCTCTCATTATATTGTTTCATGCCTATATCTTAAATCCTTGCACATTGCACTGATCCAGCATATAAGGTCATCTGTTGGGCTACTAATGTTACATGTAATTTGAAAATGTACATAATTGAGCATAGAATGTAGAGTGTAACATTCAAATTTAATGAATGGGAGACTACCAAACCATCCCAGTGATTCTTATAAGGTTAGAGAATCAGAATAGTCTAGTAAATACATAATACAGTAAAACCTGTCTTGATACCACTGTTATTAGAGACCATAATTTCCATACACAGACTTATTGATTATGTAGGATTATGACCTGTTTTGAGAGACCTTTTCTTTTGGCAGAAGGGGTGGCCTTTGAAAACATGTTCTACTGTACCACAATGCTTTTAAATACCCAAATTTGTAATGATAATATCACATGGCATTTAGAAATTCTTATTATAAATGTAAATTTAGAACTAGTCTTTCTGAAATGTATTATATCAATCTGTGCTTGGTCAAGTTTTGCCATAAAATGATGTCATGACATTACTTGTGGAACTTTAAAATTCAGTACACTTTGGCCAATGTGTTTCCTGTATATATAAATCTTTGTAAGGAATAGCTTAATTGGCTTTGACATTCAGTGAACCATAAACATTTTCAGCACAAAAATAAAGTTCAGCTAAAATATATAATCTCTTCAACCATCAAATTGTCTAAGCAATAAGAATGTAAATGAATAAATGAAACGCTTGTAATTGGTACTATGTCTTTATTTGAATATTTCATAAAAAGAGATGGGAAGCACATATTGGATTATGTTAATTAGGTCAGATAGAGTAATAAAAAGCATATTATCAAGTATATATCCTGGTAATCCAATTATTTTTAAATCTGACATCAGATAAGACAAGTGACTGAAGCTTTAAATATAACAGTAAACACAGACATAAGGTTTTTTGTTTCAAGTTCAAATTCACATATTAATAATTGTGTAAAACTTTGCTCAGGCTCTGTATGTCTTTGAACTCTCCGCAGAGTCTGTTTTGAGTAATTAAGGTATGGTTGCCATCAACAATATCAACGATACCTTCAGACTTGAAATTCAATTCTAACGAGTCATCACCAACATCTACAGTTCCAATTGCAGGAGGAAATTCCTTGAAGTTTCCATTTTGTACCAGAACTTTTGCATTGATATACAACCTGCAGACATAATTATGATCAATGCTTCTGACAGCAGTTTTGCTTGATGAACAATGCAGGGTCTGTATATCAACCTCAAATGTTCCAAGAAACTTTGACTGAGCCGCATGCATGAAAACATTCTGCTCATTCTGAAAAACATAATCACATTGGAGATAATGAAAATCATAATCACACTGCAGATAATAAAAAAACATGCTAAGCAATCATAACTTGATTAAAATGCCTTTCTTGGTATTTTGAAAGAAACTCAAATTCCTACCAATGGAAAACATTATAAAGCTTTTCAGAGAAGCATTTACTGTAGTCAATACATCAATGAATTATAGTCTTCTATAAATGTGCATGAATATTCATGATAAATCTCATCTGACTAGAGTTAGAAGTCCTTCTATAAAAATGCTACCAAGGCTTCATGCAGAAAGGCAATGTAAAATAGTCTGAGAAAGAGATTTTTGCTATTTTTGTCAATGTTGCTGAAAGGTTATATAGCGCAAACGTCACATAGAGCTGAATTCCCTTTGTAAAATGTTAAGTTACTTACAAAAGTACAGTGCACTCGTTAAATATGGACAATCTTAGTCAAAACTTAATATATGTTAGGGACAAACCAGTTAATCTTCAGGGATGGTTGTTGGAGGGGTGGGTGGGAACTAAAAAAATAAGTGAATAGGAATTCCAAAGAGTGTTTGCGTGATTTTAATGCTTTACATATCTTTAATAATTGTTCAGTCATATCATTACGATGTCTGGTGTGTGACAGTTTATAGTGATTTCTATTATTGGGCCATCATACAAAAGACATGTGGCATGCTGTCCCACCCATTTACATTATCCTGACACCAGGCCAATGAATTCTAACACTACTGTCTTAATGCTGGGCAATAGCAATGCAGCTGTTAGTATCATTGTTATAAGTCTTTGGTATAACTCAGCCAGGGTTCAAAACCACAACCTCCCACATCCAAGGCAGATGCTCTAACCACAAGGCCACTGGTTCAGTTGGAACTCCAATGCTAACAAGAATGTTAGCTTGTAACAAAGCATGTCAGATAAATTTGTTGAAAGTTTCATTGTGATTTTGTCACACAGGGGTAATCTCTGTACTAGAACATTAATACAATTTTAATGCATGTGTGTGTGACAAACCGCATAATAACTTTAATAAGTTAACAAGATCAGACTGAAATAAAAGCCACAAATAGATTTTGAAAAATTTGGAACTTGTTTTCATGGCAACCTCATAAATATTTATCAATGTTTATAAAGTTAAAAATATTAGCAAAATATGGTCCACCATTGATGTACAGATGAGTTAAGCTATTGGTGGATGGAACCGATTTTGTATTCCAGACTTTTCAGTGGGTGTGATACTTATAGAGATCAGGTTTGGAAGACTCTTGAGTTCATTGTGACTACTTTCCTTTATAATTACAGAAATCAAATGTAAAGACACTGTATTTACTGATGAAAAAGCATATTACCTTCAAAAATGTGCTCAGACTTTCACAGAAATATGTGACACTGCTGCAGTCCAACTGTTTGTAAAACAGTGTAGTACTCATGACATGATCTGTCCAAAGCAATTCCACTAAATCCAGCACCCCCAATACACTATAAAAAGATAAAGGCACATAAGAGCCAATTTATAATTTTTTTGTTTGTTTGCATACTGACAATGAAATCCACAAAAAGCATATACACAAAGTATTCCATATTAACAATCCTTTATTATCCACTGAATTAGAAAAATAAATATAACACAGGTATTATAAATGCTGCACAAAATCAAATTATGGCAACATGGAAAATGCATGTTAATACTGGTTTTTAATACAATTTTGACAGTCATATTTTTCTGCACATGTTCTCTATATATTCTCAGGAATCAATGACCTACTGATAATCACACACTACCGGTAAGTAGTTATTGAATTAACTACTTGCAGATTGGATTAATTACAGTTCAGTTTTGCTTGCCACACATTTTAGTTTCCAAAAATGCACACCTTGAAAACTGTTATTACAGATTTTAATTGTATACAATTTATTAATAAACTGATGTAAAATGGTCAGTTTGTGTCCATATACATTTGTGACAAAGCTTTCCCAGATTATAAATGTATCCACCAGCAAGTACACCATTAACTCTTATTCATTATTCTGTTTCCAACTAATACATCAATATAAAGGAAAACATTAAAAAAATATAAAAATTTGATCTATATTTTTATTACTTAAATTTCATTATCTGTTATAAATAATTATTCTTCATTACTGGCATTTTTGCTATCAGGTTACAAATAAAAATTATATCATTGATGAAATGTAAAAATGTATAATTCAATGGAATTTGGAGACATGCTAATGGCTCAACCCATGAAAAGAGGTGTGCAGCATGTTCACATCAAGTATACAATATAATATACATGTACTGATCCTAAATTGTCTAGTTCAAACTGTTTTAATGTATGGACCATTTTAAACAAGAGAGTTTGCAATGTATATGTGCAAAAGAGAATTTAATATGCTTTTGTTAATTACCTTTATACATGTTTCATCACTACTAAGTCCACATTCTTCAACTGTTCCAAACTTGTAATTTATATCTGGATCTGTAAGAAAAGATTTAATAGCATCTTCAATTCTAAACTTATACATACACTATCTGAAACCAACTTATCTTAAATCATCCTCTCTTAATCTCTTTCATGCATATATTTCATGTGATAAATCAGGAGATTGACTGTTAAAACTAAAATATTGACAATTCTGCAAAGTCCAACTAAAATGAACATGATTTATTTTAAGTCAAATTTAAAACCAAAGACTTCTTTAACCTGACATGCATAGCTTTTATCTTTTATCTTTTATGTTTGTCAAAATGTTCCTTGTACAAGTCTGAATTCATAATTAATTGTGTTGTATGGTCACATTTGAGATGAGAAATTTTAATACACTATATTATATTGATGTGAATGACAGATCAAGTTTTTGACAAACACATAATGTTGGCAACTGATAATCAATTATAGAATATTTAAATCTTCTAATACTAGTATTAAATTAGTTTTGATTAGTGTTTCTATTTTTGTACATGTGTATCAAAAATTAATTATCTTAACAATGTGAACTTCAAAGGTGATCATGTTCACACAATATTTGGAGGGGGTGTGTGTGACTATCAATATAGGTCTCATCAACTAAGACTGTTATAACCTGACTCTTTGGAATGTACCTAGTCACAGTCAGCAAGTGAACAGCAGCTTGATTCTCTAGTGAACAGTGGTGTAATTAATTTCAGAGATTGGATTCTCAGTCACTACTCAGCAATGAATGAATTTGAATTCTGACTTTTTCTGGCTCACAAAATTGCATATTGGTGTAAAAATATATCATACATCTATATATATGAGATTTGGTCAAAAACTTAATAATATGGTTTGAAAATGTATTCAGCAGAGATTAGAACTGCTGCATACAACCTATCAATAAATAATAACATAATATAATTATGTCATTATTGCATGTCTGGATAGACATTTTGAATATTTTCTGTCATGGTAAAAATTAATACCATTTCCAGTTAATCTGCAGTTTTAACAGCATTACATATCCATAGAAAAACTGTTTTTGGTCCACAAAATTCAATAACGTTACACAATATTTTTCTATCTCCCTTTCTAGAATCTGGAGAAGAAAAAAAACATTTTGGTAATATTGTCTGGTAAAATATAGAAATATACTTACATTTCACTTTTACATAATTATCAATATCTGTGTCATTAAGATTTATGCAAATCTTTCCTTGTCTGCTGAGAGTCAAAGACCATGTGCTGAAGGAGAGCATATCCTTAGTGTAGATATGACAGCTATCAGACCCTACAAAAAATGAGATATTTTATGTGTCAATTAATAACAGCATTAGGAATGTTCCTTTCTCTTTACAGTACAATTATCATTATTATTATTATTATCATTATTATTATTATTATTATTATTATTATTATTATTATTAGAAGAAGAAGAAGAAGAAAAAATGAATAAAAACATACTTAATACATACCCTTGTCAGTTTCTTGGAAAAAACCTGAACATTTTACTAACATATTGTGGATTTTAAATTAATTAGAAATGTATTTAAGGAGCTGAAACAGCTTATTACAGTGCAAAAAAGGCTGGCTGGTTGTTTGATTGTTGCATTGTTTCCTTGTGTATCTATCCTGAACTAATTATTATTATTTACTGAAAATTAAACCTTTCATTGAAATTTCAAAATGAAAGATCATGCTTTCTTTAATTTGCTTCTTTATATGACACAGTATACAGAAACAAATCTTTATTTTAAAATTGTTTCAGGTAGAAATATAGTTCAGTAATTTCTATTTTCTGTGTAAAGGCTTTTTTAATCATGAAGTGTCTCAATTGATATATTTTAAGAAATTCTGTTGTATAGAGCATTCATTAAAAACAATATTAACTGTACTTACTCTCTCCTGTCACACCAGCCTCTACTGTTTCATGCCCCTTCTGTTTCATCTTCTTCATGAAAATCATAAACTGATGACATTCTTAAACTGTGTTACTTCCTGGCTCAAGTGTGTGCTGCTACTACTGGCATTTCTAGGTGGGCATACAATATTTAACCTCTCAAAGACATGCCTTAGTCCAATGTCTGTATAGAACTTCTGACTTTTGATCTTGGAGTTGGATCACATGGCTTATTAGTCTGTGTCTTTGATATTAATGGCCATGAACAGGAGCTGTTGAAGCTATGCTGATTGGATTATCAGTGATGATTTGTTGGATGATGTCGCTTTGTGCAAGATAAACAAATTATATAATACTGAAATGCCCATAGTCAAAGTGCTGATCTCACAATTTGCACAAATTATAACCATGTACAAATCATTGTTTTTAAAATCCTTTGATTATAATGCAACATCAATCTAAAAAATTGTATAGCTTATTCCACTTTCCTTTTCTTAACCAGCAATTGTTATAGACAGTGTAACATCAAGATCTTCCACCCCAACCCCCTAATTATTTATTTCCACCTCCCTTACAACTCATTAGTTTCCCCCTCTAGTTCTAACTTCTACTCCCTTGCCTAAATTAATTAATTTCTTTTCAATAATGGACACTTTGGTAATAAGCTGAATGCAACAGGTATATATGTAATGAGTCTGCTAGCAATTGGAAATGGGGTAGATTCAGCTATCACATTCTTTTCCCCATTCAACCAATTCATTTATTTTTATTAATGCGCCCTTTGGTAATACACTTAAAGCATACAAGTGAGATACCACAACATAATGGATCCTTTAACAAATGGGGGAGGGGGGCAGATCTATCAAGCTGATTTTCCCCCCACTATTATGAATTAGTTCCGTATACATAATCTATTTAGTATTAAACATATGGAAATACCATGCATGTAACAGGTCATACAATATATTGTGCATGGGGGTACATGATCAATTAGCTGATTATTTCTCCTAACTGCAATTAGTTTCTTTTCCTTTTCCACATTTGATATATAATGCAGGTATATATTTACTTTACAAAATCTCATATATGGATGATTTCAAATGAACCTTTGCAGTTAAAAGACATTACAATTTCAGACTAATAGATTTTCAACAGTCACTTGCATAGTATAAGACACAACTGTTAAAGAATCTTCCTGGTTCTTCTTAGCAAACTTACAATGCATTAAAATGGGGACCATTCTGATGACCTAAGTAGTTAGAGCATCCACTTGTGATGTGGGAGGTTGTGGGTCAGACCCCAGCTGAGTTATATCAAAGACTTATACAAATGGTGCTAGCATCTGCCTCACTTGGTGCTCACCATTAAGAGGTTAGTTCTGAGAATGGTCGGCCTGGTTCCAGGATAATGTGACTGGGTGGGACATGATGTTACATGTCTGCAGGGCTATGCATGAGTGTTGTACATCACTTTAAACTAAATATAAAATCCAACACACACACACACACACACACACACACACACACACACATGATCATTTGCAAGGTTTTGTAAAAAAAATCTAGAGTGAGTGAAAGTGTCCAAGGAAATATTTGATGGGTACCTCAAGAAATAATACTGGGTAACTCTTTTGGAATTGGATCAACAGATACTATACACATACATGTCAGTAGAGATCAATGATGTTGCACTCATAATCTTGGCATCTTCTGCCCACACATTATTTGTTTACTTATTCCTGTCCTGTAAATACTTATTTACATTGTTTTTGTGGTAATTTCTAAGTGATTTAGTAATCATTGTGGAGCACATGTCTGACAATACTATTTCAAGAAATTTTGAAGCTGTCTTCGCTTGTAGCTTAAAACATACAATTACCTACACCTCATACAATTTGCAGTGGATGAAAGAAGTGAGAAGAGAGAGAGATTAAGCAATAGAGAAAGACTGATATAGGAAGAAGAGCGCAAGACAGATGAGAGCCATAAAAACAGTGGAAGTGAGAGGAACACAAGAGGAAGACAGAAAAGAAAAAGAGGAATACAGAAAAAAGAAACATAAAGACAAAGACGAGAGAGAGAGAGAGGAAGAAAGATACAAGAAGATAAATAGAGAAATAAGAAAAAGGGCAGTTTTATTAAGGAAAGAGAGGCGTAAAGAGAGAGAGAGAGAGAGAGAGGGCGAGAGAAAGAGAGGGAGGGAGTGAGGGTGTCAGGGCTGATTATTTTCCTGCAGGAAGAAAATCACCTGGCTAAATTGTTACCAAGGAAATTGTTAGGAGAGGAGGGGGATTAGGTCTTTTTAAGACTTATGTATAATGAAGACCAGCTTGTCATCCAACATATATAAAATCATGGATATTTTCAGATCTTTTTCAATAAAACCATAATGTTAATGTGCCTAAACTGTCAAATCAAATATGGTTATCCTATTTTTAAAGCACCATTAGTGTCCCATTTTTATAGCATATTAGTACTATTTTTTTATCATTCTAAAATGTTGGGTGCAGTCAAATTTGGAGGTATGTCTTATAGTGTTACTTAACCATGGGATATTATGTGACACTGATTAAGTCCCCTCTATGCAGTATTATATGGTATCAAAAATCATTTCTGCTTCCACACATAAACTGTGCAATATGTTACCAATTAGAAAAATATGTAACCCATCCAAGAATTGGGAAAAACATAATATTCCTTTGAATAATTATGTTGATGATTGGGTTAACAAATCTTATCATAAGCGACTGAGAACAAATTGCAGATGATTAAATAAAAATTAAATGTGTTTAATGTTTCTAAAAACAGAAAATATAAAAGCTGAAATAATGTTCGAATATGAAAAATCTACAACTTTAAAACATATTGTTCTCTTTAGATTACTGTCTTTAAGACATTATTATCTCTCTATCCTATGGGCTTTGATGTAATTAATATAAAGATATTTATAGCAGTGCATAAACTTATCAATGTTTTATTAATTAATACACAATCAAAACCATGCCTATGTATGCCATCTTTTATTGTGCTATTTTATTATCAATGAAATAATTATATGTACTAGAATTTATCATGTATATATATATATATATATATTATATATATTATATATATATATATATATATATATATATATATATATATATATATATATATATATATGACTAAGATCTACTTTCATTCAGTAGACATTGTTTTTTTGTTTTTGTACTATTTCCCATGCAACGCCAGCAGTTGATCAGATCCAACCCATGACTTCTTCACAGTTAATTATAAATGTTCATAACTTTACAGAGAATAGTTGTTAACATTAGTACATAGTATTATATTCTAATTTTAAACTCATTACAGAATATAAGCTATGAGAAAGAGAGAGAGCCGAAGAAAAGTAAATTTATTGTAAGAATTTCCACCTATATACATATATGTACCAATACATATATGCACATTAAGCATTCACTCATTACAAGTTTTATAAAGTAACTATGGTTGTTACTCATTTGAAAGCAATTCAATTCTGCTATTATTTTAAATGTTATTTTAAATACGTATTTTCCCTTAATAGCAATCTTTGAAAATTAAACAATTACCATTGTAATAAGAGTTTCTGACACTAGGAAGAAATCTAACCTTGCCTTGATAGGTTTATTTTTTCTCCAAGTGGATCCTTTTGAATCTATATTATTTTCTCATCAGAAATAAATTTGAATACATTCAACATAAAAATCAATTAGGACAATTAATGTTCATAAGTTTGAACGTGTAATTTTGAACTGAAGTATCTAAAACTATATTGTTGCTGTTTCCATCTACTTTGCGTCTGTGTATAGGCAACTTAAAGTTATTGCTCAATACAATATCTTCTCCCCTTGAATCTGAATGCAAAAGAAATTATATATTGGTAACCCCAATATGATCTAATATATCTCCTGTCATTTAGTAAAATGTGTATCTTGCAATAGATATATTGAGTATTCCTCATTTTCTTCAGGTAATTCATTACATCTCCAACCCATAGCAATATGACAGGATAGATTTTTCACAAGGCAGTTCTTTTATATAAATGTCTACATGGAACTGCACTAGAATATCTTCAGGACTTGTTCAGGCCTTTTTCACCAAAATACCAGTTGGGAATAATATCACATGGAAAACTTCTATTACCAAAACCAATAACAGAGCAATTCAAAAAGAGTTTTCAATATTCTGGTACAGTTGTATGGAATAAATATTAGAGTACTTAAAACGAGATATCATGAGCATCATGTGTTTATTATAGATGATGATCATACCTATATTTATAGGTATTTCCTTAATGACAGCTTCTGTGTAGACTGTGACAATAATTATTGTTTGTTTTGTTTTGTATGGTTTAACGCCATTTTTAGGCACAATATAGGCTATACATGGCGGCCAGTATTAATGGTAGAGGAAGAACCCGGAAACCCCCCGGAAAGAACCACCGACCCACGAGGAGCTACCGGCAAGCTTACTCACATAACTATATTAGCCAAATCTTAGACCTGAACACACGCAGACAGAGGTGAGATGGCAGTGATCCGTAACGGACAGCGCTTTAGACCACTCGGCCACTCTGGGCCCCTCACTAATTATTGCTATCTTCATATAATGTGCATTTTCATACTCTCCTTAAGAGGGCCTCAAGGGAGAATAGTCCTTTACTAATGAGCCACCCTCTATAAATAAAGCATTATTATTATTATTATTATTATTATTATTATTATTATTATTTTTATTATTATTCATCATAGAGGCAATTCTCAATGAGTCATCCGCTGCCTTTATTATAAAATTCTTATATCTGATATTGATCATTACATTACTTCTAGGATTTGTTGAGATATTCTATTTGATAGTGAACATTTTATTTTTAAGGCTTATGTTATATATAAAAAGAAAGTTCATATATTGTCATTAAGAGAGAGAAAAATAAATAGAAAGAGCGAAGGTCATTTCTGAAATAAAAAGTAACACAAACAATCAAAGGTCATTTAATAAAGTTGATAGAAATAGAAATGCAAAAATATTAAAGAAATAGTAAACCAAATATCCAGTCATTAAATAAGAGTATTTTGCAACTGTCATCCTTGTTGTTTTTACACAAAATTGGGTAACTTATCCTTTTCAGATTTAAGAACTTTGTTCTGTAGAATTTCTTTTTAGTTAAAATATCTTATGTACTTAAAATGATATGGCCTGTTAGTATACTTCATGTTGTTTACTTGATATTAGAGAAAAAGTTTCTTGCTTTTCGGCTTACCAATAGATATTCTTTTCAATGAAATGTCAGCCACATTACACAAAGTAGCTTCTATGCAAACAACTTCACCTAATATACACTACTCTCTCAAAAGTACATAATAACTGGTGAGTGCCTGCTTGAATGTGAAATTCAAATTCATTTGTTTCTTTTTTGTTGTTGCATCATGACATTTACAAATCTTTATACATTTTGACATAGTGAATTGAACTTTGACATTTATTGAACAATTAATGAAAGTAATTTGTGAAGTTAGTAATTATTCATTAATATGTGTGTTTTATCAGTATATATAATTTATTATGTAGCAACAGATCACTGAAAATGTATGAGAATGTGTGAATGAAAAAAAATGTGAACAAAAGTAAACATATGATAACTGTTCCTTATATTTGTTGGTGTGTTTTGGAAAGGACCAAAATATTAAAATGAAAACTTCTTTTTAACACCGTTTGATAAATTAAAAAAACTTTAGAATTTTGAAATATATAACTGATGAAAATAAGAATATATCATGAAATATGCATCACTATTCCAATTTTCTCAAAACTATGTTAATGGGTCAAACATATTGAGGGAAAAATGTACAATAAGAAAGAATCACATATAAAATCATTTTGGGATTTTACTTCCCACAATTTGCTAAAGACAGACTCTCACAATTTCATTAATTGCACATAAATGCCCAAAAGTTAACTTTGAAAATCATTTGCATTCTGCATGTATTTCTATGCGAGACATTAAATTTACTAACTTGATTTAGTCTACCCACCTAACCTTCGTATCTATCTACCTATCTTTTAAATAAGTAAAGATTGAGTATTATAATTTGTATTATGACAGTATAATAATCCACCATTTATTTATTAACTAAGTATCTATTCCATAGTGGCTCTTCAATAACTATTTTGAAGAGACTCAAAAAAGTACTTGGAACACAAGAAATTTAGAACAAAATTTTACTGTTCAAGTTTCATTTTGATTTTCCTTTCATGTAGCCCAGTGCTAACAGTTGGACATGTAACAAGGGTCATCCTGATTATCACCATCTCTAATTCAAATTTCACAGCTAAAATCACTTGGGAGAGCATGGTTAATTACACATTTGAATAATCTAATCATGATGGCAAGCCTTTGATGATGCCCTATGGACCACTTGCTTGTAGTTAACAGTCTCTGACCAAAGTTATGGATCGTAGATTATTTCATTATTTGGATTTGGTTTAGCTGAAAATTTCTACAATTTTTAAAATATAACTTTATATGCATGTCACAACAAAGTCAAGATATTAAAAGGGATTTTCATATATCCATATGATCGGACAAAGCAGTACACTGACATCATAATTCATCAAATTTGAGCACAAGGGAAAAGATTAAATGTACAGATCTTGGTGCAAATTTTGTATGCACATAACATTCACTACAATTCTCATTGGCTAATTTTTTGGTAGCTGAATGAGTAAATAAACAAACTAACTGAATCTTGATTGAACAATATTTGAAAGGACTGTAGATGTATATTTTAATAATCTTGACATGTAAATTCATGGAACAAATGTAATTTTAAAGTGGGTTTGATAATGTTATGAACTATATGTTAATAATCTACTTATCAAATGCATCATAGGCTTATTTTAATATTTACATGATAAGAAAATAAATTAATCTGTATGATAATTAGGCATTATGAAATTACCAGTAGAAGCACATGTAGCAATCAGATCAATTGGTTGAAAAATTACTTTGAAAAGTGTGTACAATCTGTAGTTAACTTCAACACCTATTAGAGAAATATGTTATTATGTTTACACCCATGGCTGAGTATCCACTGCACTACTGTCTTCAATGCAATGTGTTGATAAATATTGATTGCAGATAAATTATAAAATTAATTCCTTTTATAAATACACGTGTGACTTTATTTTTTTTCTCAACTGCTCATCTCAACTATAACAATGCGAACACTATAAACTCAACATTGATATGGGTTGTGAAAAAAATTAGGTTGAATTGTTCATATCATATAAACACCAGAACTTTATAACAGGGCACCTTGCAAGTATATAAACAATACAAGGCCCGAAGCTTTTTCACATCTGGCAAGATAGGTTGCTTGCTTTCTAGGTTAAGACTTGAACCAAAAAACGGCTGTGTTGTGAATGACATATACATGCTTTTTACATTGAATTAATATATCATGGTCTGTTGTGTCAAATGCTGAAGACAAATCATGGAGTGTGTGGAATGTAATCTTTCCCCTATCCAAAGCAGAGAGAATGCCATTAACTACTTTCAGAAGTGTAATTTCAGTACTGTGGCAGGGGAGATATGCAGACTGTACATTGCTATAAAGACTGTTTGAATTCAGATGAGATACATGCTGGGTCAGAACAACTTTTTCTAAGATTTTTTATATGAACGGGAGATTAGAAACTGGTCAGTAGTTCTTTAAAGCATTAAAGTTGAATGTTAGTTTCTTCAGCAGAAGGTTTTATACTGGCAGTTTTGAAAAATAATGGGAATTCCTCTGATGAGAGAGAGGTTTTAATAACATCAGTTAGTAAAGGCAATATTGGATCGAAGCACTCAAACAGCAGTGATGTTGGAATTAGATCAAGTTCACATGACTTTGGTGCACTCATCGTCACAACTATCAGAAATTAATCCATGTGCTGCTAATTGTTGTCGCTGAAATACTGTAGTGGGATAATTTGGCTAAATGGACTATGTTTGTGACATTCTTCTTGGCAGCTTCATAGATTAGCTTATGAAAGTGAGTCTGTTGGAAAGTCAAAGCCTCTCCACTTCACAGTGGTCTTTTTTAATGGTGCAAAGTTGGTCCCTAACACTGCTATACCATGGAGAACACTTTTGAATTGATACTCTGCACTTGATGGCTGAGATGTTTTCAAGCAATGAACACAGGCAGTTATCAAGTTCTTCTACTGTAGGAGGTAAGCAAGTTGTTAGGTTCGCTTGGATGTCATGCATTAGTTTGGTTCTATTTATCATATCGAGGTGTCTTTTAATAGCAAGTAAAGGTGAAGGAACTGATACATTCAGAT
>JAQISU010000270.1:3657500-3669075 GCA_029339505.1 Unio delphinus | reverse complement strand
GTAAAATCAGCTATGAAAGGCAAATTGATGATGGGCGCTGGTAATTAATAATATGGAATCTATTTATTATTCTCCGAGGGGATACTGGAGGGGTAACGCTGCAATCAATAAACTCGCCAGCGCCGCAAAAGTGAAAAAGGACACTGCGGCTAATTGGTTATCCAAACAGGCTATATGGCAAATTTATCTACCACGTCCTAAACAAATCAATTTCTCGCATTTTAATGTTACCGGACCCAATGAAGTTCATCAAGCTGATTTATTGTTTTTACCACATGACAACGGTTACAAATACGCGCTAACCGTAGTTGATGTTGCGAGTCGATACAAACAAGCAGAACCGCTAAAAACAGAATCACCACCTGAAGTTGCTTCTGCATTTGAAAAGATTTATCGACGAGGTCCACTACGCTGGCCGAATCTGTTACAAGTTGATCCTGGCAAGGAATTTCAGGGTGTGGTTGCATCTACAATGAAACATCACAATGTCACCATCAGACGGGGGCATACTGCAATACATCGCGATCAGGCAATTGTTGAATGATTTAATCGGACTCTTGCTGAGCGGTTATTTGGATATCAATACGCAAAAGAATTCATCCAAGAAAAGCGATCCCGTGAATGGGTCAAAACGTTACCAGGGGTAGTTGCAGCGCTAAAGAACGAAATTACCAGAGCAATCAACATGAAACCTAACAGCGCAATAAAACAAGTATATACCACAACCACAGCGGGATAGCGTTTCTCAGCCAATTCTCAGCAATGTCACCGTGAGATATTTATATGAACCAGGGAAACTCGAAGGTGGTAAAAAAAGGGCTACTGATCCTATTTGGAGTGTCACTACGCATAGCATATCTACTATAAAACGATCAACTGGTAGACCTCCAATCTATAAATTGGATTCAACTGCCCCTCAGCGAAGTTTTACACGCGAACAATTACAAGTGATTCCTGACGATACTCAATTGTCACCGCATGGTCTTAACTAGCCCCGTTGCGTCTATTACACTCAAGACAAGTCAACATCACATTGTTTCTGACATGACCGAGACTGTTATTTTTTCTGTCTACGGTACATTGGCGGGGATCTTTATCCGAATACTGCCAACACATTATACAATTGCAACTCTTCCAGTGATTATTCTGTTGTTGCTTCAAAGAGATTATTAATTCAGCATCAATATCAAATTGTCGTTTTTTTATCATGTTGTTTGTAACCGGAGAGTTTTTTTATTATTGATTTTAATATCTATGATATCATCGCGAATGACTTTATCATCAATAACAATTCCTCGAAGATGATTTTATCGTCGTCGTACTCTGGACACTGCAAGATAGACTAAATTTGACCACTCAATGTTATTATCAACTATCCAAACAATTGTATCCGTGATGGTTACTCATTGCGAAGAGTGTATTGTTGCTGCGTAACCCAGTGCCCATTGCGATTTATCAGCACGCAATGCGTCTTCGACAACACTGATATCAACCAGCACAAAATCATTTAATACCAGAATCTGTTTTCCTGACTCTGTCATTGACGTAGTCACACGTCCTGGAATTTCAACTTCAATATTATGCTTTCGTGTATCCGAGGGTCTATAACACAACGGCACTGGAAACGTTGGGAATTTTTCTTTATGCAACGCAAACAACTTTCTTTGAAGTGTATCTTTGACTATCTTTCTACTTGCCAGAAGATCTCATTGCAACTGGAACTTTCCGTGATATTAGTACTGTAGTGGAATAATTTGGATGAATGGATGGTTTGTTACTTTCTTAGTTGCTTTTTCATAGATTTCTTTATGAATAGTGAATCTTATCGAATGCCAATGCATCTCTTTCTTACGACAGTGTCCTGCAAGCATTACAAACCTGGTCCCTGCTACTTCTAAGGTATTTTAGAATACTTTTAATTGGTACTCTACACTTGGTGTCTCAGCTTTTGTTTTTCAAGCAGTGAAAGCAGTCAGTTATCGAATTGTTCTGATGTAGGAAGTAAGAAAGTTGTTACGTTTTATGGATGTCATACATTAGCTGGGTACTATGTATGATACAGAGCTTTATCTTAGTAGCAAATAAAGGTTGAAGATTAGGTACTGATACGTCCAGAGGGCGTATAACGCAGAAGCGATGTGATGCAATTTTGTGTGATACAAAGGTGGATTGCAGAATATTATCATCAAGTCTATGAAGAATCCATTCAAAATTGTGACCAAGTCTATGGGTGGGCTGGTGTACTGACTGTTTAAGGTTGAAAACATGTATTGCTTTCCAGGACAGTCAAAGTGAAATTTGAAATCTTGTCAAATAATTAGGTTTACACCTATACAATTTGCATACTCCAGAAGATTTGGAAAAGGTTCAAAAAAGAGAGATTTATTCAGCGAGTTTTTTAGGAGGAGGGTGATAGAAATTTAAGGATGTGTTGTCTTTAAGACATTTTAATTATGGAAATCTTTGTGATGACCGCAATTCCGACTACGCGAATCTGACGCGGAAACGGCTTAAAGAAGTAGTAGGTTCATGTTAAATCCGCGCACTTTGGCTCATTGCCAGAGCTCACTTGTACTGAAATGATATGTGATAAGTACATGATATTACAACTCTCTTTTGCATTTCTCTCGCTAACTAAATTCGAATTATGTCTTAATAATTCGATCATTCTAGTTGTTTTACTGCAACCACCAGGTCAACTTAGATACAGGTTTTAAGTCTGGAAACTGGATCGGATACATATGGGGTATGTAATAATTTTAATATCTGATTGTACTATAAGTATCTTCGATATTCAGCATCTGCGGATTTCGTATAATTACAAAACTTTTATTTTATTATTCTCCTCGAACCCAAGGTGCATCAGCTTTGTTAAGACCCGGGAATAATTCTGTATATTTGATTCCGATATTAAATGTTTCCGATGGAACTCTGACTGTTGTGTCATGGAATCTATTTATCATACATAGCAAGTTTATAAAAACATTAGTGAGCCTGGATGATCTTAGATGTGTATATTGCGGAGAGACGTCATCGATATGGCCAACAATTGTTATTAATATAGTGCCATTAGACAAGTAAGTATTTGCTCGAATGAGAAATATGCTTGAAATTGCATCTGTGCTTATAAAATCGTATTCAGCATCATCTAAATTGAATCAGGGAATAATTATACTTATAATGATGTGGTCCACCTTGAGTACATATCCCGGTTATTCTTCTACCTATATCCTTTTCGGTTTTATCATCATCGTTCGGTAACAAAACTTCGGTTTGATTCCAGTACGATATAGTGTTCCCTCTTGCAGCGTGGGCAGCAACTGAAGTATCAATGACACAGTTGCTGTGCAACTCATTTCGTGGAGAGATTCTGACAGGTATATTTCACCTCGAGCAAACAATTTAATCATATTTGTTCATCATTGGAACTTTTAAACAGCCAGATTAATACAGAATCGTCTTTAGTTATTTTGTGAATACAAACAAACATATTTTAGCCAAACTGGCTAAAATATTACAGTTCCAACTCGTGGAAATAGTGTTACTACGTTAGTCCACGCGTGCGCATTATGATCAATATTTTGAATTGGAACTCCGTAGACTTATTCCTTGATTTCTCTGATTGACGTTTTAACTAATATTGGAAATTGTAATATCCTCCCTAACTCGTCAACATCATTTATAGTAGTTACGGTATCTTGGACCGATTTTGTACCAGGTAAAACAGACAATGGTGTATATACTGAAACGTGTTCTAACCGCGGCTTAAAACCTGTGTTATTGAGCTGTCACTGAACCGGATATATTATAAATTAAAAAGTTCAAGTTAAATAAATAATCGGGCGAAGGTATCTGGGCGTCTGTATTGCTACAAAAATACAATAGATCGCTATATATGCTGATATATTTCTATACCACTTCGTTGGAACTAAACATTTTTCCAATGAATAAAATTAGTTTCTAATGGAAAATCTGGGATTTTTTACTGCGATAACCTTACGCGCTTTTGATCGTGACAAGCATCACATAACTTCTTCATTCATAGTATCGTATATGCGCTCTATATTTATACCCCTAAACTAAGTACAAAGTTAGTATTTCCCCCTTACTCATGGTTTTGACACTACACTTCATCGATGAGCACTCGCTAAATACGATGGACCTAAATCATTATAACATTGATTTGTCACATGGAGCTTTACATTTAATCAAAAACCTTCGACAGGCATTCTTTGTTTGTGACATGTAATGTTTCGTGATAATTTTCAATAAGAGAACAACTTGCCTTAATTATGTAATTGGTAGGTGGACTATAGCAAAATATTTGCAAGAAGATTATTCTAATCTCACAGTAGTCAGACAAGCCATGGCAGGTTAAATATTGACTTAAACACTTTGGAAAACAGAACTCGATTTTATTGAAATGCCAAAGGGTTACAAGTATGTGTTTGTCAACCAGGAAGCGTAACAAAATCTCCTTGATTAAGCTACTGAGCTTCTAAATCGTTCGGACCTTTTTTAGAGTGATTCATCATTGAAATAGAAGTTGGTCAAGTCATATATATATATATATATATATATATATATATATATATATATATATATATATATATATATATATATATATATATATATATATATATATATATATATATATATGTATATATATATATATATATAGATAGATAGATAGATAGATAGATAGATAGATAGATAGATAGATAGATAGATAGATAGATAGATAGATAGATAGATAGATAGATAGATAGATAGATTGATAGATAGATAGATAGATATATATATATATATATATATATATATATATATCTATATATATATATATAGATATATATATATATATTTATATATATATATATATATATATATATATATATATATATATATATATATATATATATATATATATATATATATATGTGTGTGTGTGTGTGTGTGTGTGTCTCTGCATTTTAAAATTATTGTTAAATGAGTTAAGTAGTAGAGTGGGTGAGGAGACCGAAACTATTTCAGAGAAACTAATATTTAACATTTTTGGTTTCATTCAATGTTCCTATTTGTCAATCGGGGGGTGAACAGACCATGTTTAAAACCTCTACACAAATAGAGATCTCGTCTATTTGGCGACCGCACCGAAACATAGAGGTATTTGCTTTCGAGCCTTGGGGTTTAACCGAACATTTTATCAAGTCCGATACGATAGGTTCATGCAAATTTATCGTTATAAATCCATGCGGGTTTGATTTAGCAACACTAAAGAAATTTCTAAAATGAACTATATCCATATCTCCGCTGCACCAGGTCTGGTGAATATTTATAGGTGTGTGAGTGTCAACTCCATTAAAAACAGAAAGAATATTACAGTTGTCCCTCATCATTTTTGGTATTTGTTCATATATCTGAGTAAAATAAATCACATCCGTATTTTTATGTCTACATCTAGAAAATATCCTATCACTGTTAGCTTGTTTATCCAACATCACATCATTATATACAATTAAATTATTCATACTTCCATCAATAGAATCAACACTCGGTGCTTCTTCAATATCATTGATAAATTCAATAGGATCTTCATCGTTTAATGATTTCGTGTACTCGTTAAAATCCTTAAGTACATCGCAAAATCGCTGATCATCTACAGATCTGGCTACCAAATACAATTTTGTTCCATTTTAACCAACTCATTATAAGATTAAGTAACAACTTCGTCTAGCCACTTCAAGATGGATCTATAATAGTCATGCGAAGAGAATTTGGTAGCGCTGCATGACGCTTAACAAATTTTGTCGTAGAAAATCAATTACTTTCATGTCATTATAAATAATTATGGATCTATATTGTGTTAAATGTAAAACGCGTACTAGCACAAACGACTTAACAACAATTAAAACAAGAAATAACAGATCAGCACTTGCCGGTTAGTGTGTACAATATGGTACAAAAACATTAGATTTTTTACAGCAGCAGATTGGTTATCAAGACAAGCGAAATGGAAGAATTATGTACAACCGCGCAAACAAATTCACTTAGCACATATTGATGTCATCGTTCCAAATGAAGTACGGCTGATATATTATTTCTGCCGCATGATACTGTCAATACACGGACATACAAGTACGCGTTAACTGTAGTTGATGTTGCGAGTAGAGACAAGAAAGCTGAACCATTGTTGACCAAGGGGGCACCAAAGGTAGCTTCTGCATTTGAACGAATTTATCAGCGAGAACCTTTACAGTGGCCAAATATATTACAGGTTGATCCTGGCAAGGAATTTAAGATGTAGTGTTTATAATTAATGAAGCATCATTATGTCACCATCAGACGAGGACATACTGTAATACACCGCCATCAGGCAATTAATGAGCGGTTATTTGGATATTATTATGCCAGATAATTTATCTAGGATACACGACCAAGTGAATGCGTGGCAAGATTACAAGGTGTTATAACTGCACTAATTAACATAAGTACTCAAGCAATCAATTTGAAACTTATTACCGCAATCCAAACAAAAAGCATATACCCGAACAAAATACACACAATGATTTTTCAAAACAGCAAATACTCGGTAATGTCATTGTAATATATTTATTTGAACCAGGTGAACTTAAAGGTGTTATAAAAGAGCTACTGGTCTTATGTGGAGTGTCACGTTGTATAAAATATCAAACATAACAAGATCCACTTGTAGACCCGAAATCTACATATTATATTAAACTGCTCGTCACCATGAATTTACACGTAAACAGTTGCAAGTGATACCCGAGGATACACAATTACCTACACGATCACTTAACTAGCACGTCTGCGTCTGTTACACTCTAGACAGGTCAGCATAACAATTTCGTGTGTATCACCAAGATTCCGGTGAATTGGCGATATTTTTTTTCCGAATCCTTGTCTTTGGATCAACACCATGGCATTATAAAAATACAGCTTGCACATTGATTGTTATGTTGTTGTTCAGCCTCATTATAAATTTATAAATTTAAAATCAATTTCAAATTCTCTATTACTTTTCTTGTCGCATTGTTTATAACCAGCGATTTTTTTCTTCTTGTTTTATTATCGCTGACAATATCGCTGATTGTGGTTTCATTAGAATCTAAAACAACTCTACGAAGTTGATTTATTCTTCTAACTCGTGACCCTTCCAGACAAACTAACTTCTTACCACTCGATGCGATTAGCTACGATCCAAACAAATCTATCAGAGATGTTTATGCCTTGAGATGAGTGTATCGTCATTGCGTATCCTAGCATCCAGGGAGAGTTGTCAGCGCCCAATGCATCTTCGACGACATTGATATCGTCCAAAACAATATCATTTAACACAAGAGTTTGTTTCTGTCTATCCAGGAATATCAACTTCAATATTCTGACTTCGTGAATCAGCTGGTCTATAATACAATGGCACTGGAAGTGTTACGAATTTGTCTTTATGTAATTGACACAGTCGCCTTTGAAGTGTGTCTGTGACTATCTTTCTACTAGCTTTTATCAAATCGTTTGGTCTCCATGCTTCCCAAAAATCATTTAATAAGGTTTATGAAATCAGTTCACACTGGATTTGACCCAGATATAATTTGATCAATTTCTGGAACTCACATAATTCTGTATCAAGTGCTCTTTAATCAGTACTAAGTATGAGGAGCAAAACTGACAATTGAGTATGGTTGTTCATGATAGCCACACATTATTACATCTGTATTTTTCAGTAACAACCAATCAAGAAACATGTTTAATAAATCTAACGACACTGTGCATATCTCATCACAACTAATGATTTTGGGAATATATTTCTCACCCATTCGATCAGGAGTCAATGCGTCGCTCTTACACGAAATAAACTGTGACAACTGCAATAATTATTTCCTCGTTATTTAATCTCTCTGGCAAGAATGTGAATCTGTGTTAACAGAATCATTTCCCTCGAACAAATTCGATAACACGTGTCGACTTCCCTGACCCGCCATATGATAGAGTAACGAATGCGCATTTGATAGTTCTGTTATTTGATTAGTTTTTCTCTTCATGTAATTATCTTAAATCTTAATTTAGAATAATCGTGCAATATTAATATTTCTTGTTGTATTCTCCATGACCCGCAGCACGAATCCAAATTTGTAAAACGAGTCCCTGATTCTTTATGTTCGTTATCTATATAAACTGATTATGTGGCGACTCTTACTGCGGTGTTAGGAAATCGATTTATCATCGATAGCAAATTGATAAAAACATAAGCCAGTATAGACGACCTAAGAAAGGGTACATAGTGCGGAGAGTCGCCATCGATAGAGATAACAAATGTACCAAAATTCGTTCCATCCGACAAGTAAGCATTTGTTCTTCGCTGTTGCATCCGCGATTATAAAATCGTATTCAGCATCATCTCGATCTAATTGTGAACAATGTCGATTGTTATCATATGCTCCGCTCTGGGAGAATTTACCGATTAATCTTCTACCGAGATCATTTGCATTTGTATTATTGACTTCAAAGGTCTCAACATTGTCTTCGTCGAGATCAGTAAATTTTCCATGCAATCGTCAATAATACTATTAAGACTATCGGGTTGTGGTAACCAAATCTCAGTCTACGTTTGATAAGTTATAGCAGAATCACCGACAATCAACGATATCACTATTCTAAAATCTATCATATACCGTAATAACACTAGTGGTACCCAGATTTTTTTAATATATGTATACCAAACCACACATAACAGCACAAATGAAGTCCTTTAGCGAATTCGAATGACTCAACCCCGGTTAGATCAAACTCGAGTAGTGGTCCATTAAATGCAACACGTGTTATCTGGTGAGTGCAATGTCCAAAGCGTTTAAAATATCTAGCACTTTCTCCATATCCGAGGAAACGTCCTGGATAAGACGCAACCATATTAACCGGAAGAAAACGGTTTTAGAATCATGTGTGTTATTCCATAATCCACCGTGACAGTAGTCTACACAACTAGCTTGAACATCTGAGACTCGTTCAAATCGTGTTGGTTTCCAGACTTCTCTCTGTATCTGACGTAACTGACGAAATGAGCTGCAACTGACGGGACTGCAAAACAGTTTGTTGGCAATTGCTCGTTATTATCCTTTGAATAATTTTCAGCTAGGTTTTTCATAGCGCTGTGAAGAGATCCCGTACGGTATATTTCACTGTTAGTTGGGTTTTTATTTATCGGATAAATCCCATAAACAACCGCAGTCACAGGATACACATGCTCGTAATACGGTTTGTCAATTCCGGTCTATATTCCTGGTTTGGACTCCTGACTCTCAATGACATTTTTTTTAGGATAGAGTCGTTTTTATTACGAGTAATCTAGTTTCCTGTTTTTGATAGTATCATAAATTTTACAAAGGTAAATATACTTTCAATGTTCAAGATGCGCTATTATACTCAATGCATGTTTGTTTTCATGGTAGCATCAACAATACCAGCAATTCGAAATGTTGACCATCAGTAAGATTCACCATCGCTCTTAAATTCATTAAATACTTCATGAATTTTACCGATTCTGATTCTATCAATTTTTAGACTCTTATTTTGTCATTCGACAGAAATTGTTTCAAAATTGAATTTAACATTTTCCAGGGTTCGATTTTGGATAATCTCATGAACTCTTTCATATTATAATTAAAAGAAATATTTAGATAAAAGTATTAAAATTTCATGAATCAGTGTCAATGGCTCACGATATGATCCGTAACCGTTTTAACAAATCATGCAAAAACAAATTTTGTGGATATCATTCACAGAGTGTGCGACGAGGAAGCTTACGTCCGAAACCTTATATACGATGCGGCCATGGAGTACGAGAAAAAACAGTTCTGTCTCAGTTGTGGTGGTAAACGACACACAGCTTAAGCGTTATTATGATAAAAGAAATAATGATGGTGAGAGCATCTCTGATAAAGTCATAAGAACTGCAAGACTACATTACTAGATTCGCAACAAATAGTAATTAAAACAAATAATCAATTAGACAAATAAATACTTATGTATATAAATCAGCAAACAGTTTCAACCACATCGAACAAACAGCAACTATGAAGTATCACGCGATGGTTTAGTCAGAAACGTAATGCTTCATTAAGTGATTCATTGATTGATAAAATTCCCTATGATTGATTGATTGATAAAACTAACGAATGATTGATTGATTAACAAAACTCAAATTAAAAATTCTGTTATCGCAACTACAAAGGGCAGTGTAAATTTACAAATGTGTGAATTCCAGGAGTGAACATACGTAAGTGAAATTATCTATTATGACTGTACCGTCTTTGTTCATGATAAGTCAGACATTTTAAATATAAATACCTTCCTGTTAACAGTACAAAGGGAGTAACTTCTACTCACACCTGGCTACTGTTTATTTTGTGGTAAAAAGTTTTTTTAATGAGTATTTATTATATAACGAATTATAAAGATATCAGTGATATGATTTCTGCTATTACATATTTAAAAACTCAAGAAGAACACTTATCAGATAAATTAGATTGTGATAAAATCCTTTATGACTTTCAATATATAGAAGACATAAAAACGATAACAGACGTGTGTTACCGCATCAACACAAATTTATTAGAAAAATACAAGCCGTTAACGCACCATTAGCGAATAACAGCTACATAGATAAGTTTGTACCTTTGTTTACCGCAGTATAAAATAATAAGAACTGATCTATTAAAACAATATGAAATTAAAAAGACGATTAACTTCCGTGTCAGACAATTGAAACAATTTATTAAAAATGAAAGTATGAACACACTTCTGGGAATCGCAGACGGTTTCTAAGTACGAAGTAAAAGTAGGTTAGAACTAATGCCTTTGCACCGCCGAGGATATTTACGATAATAGTATTGATATATATCAACACTGATTAATTTACTAGTAAATCGTCCGATTTCGTAACTTTCATGGTATTTACCCTACAAAGATTTCACCAAATGCGACTGAAACAAGCACTTGATATACACGAGATCTTAAAACGAAAATCTTACGATGGAAGGAAATCTTAAGATAGAGATATTACGATTTCAGATAGAGACTTATTTGTAATAACTTTCACCACAAGCCAATTAAGTTACAAGATTGGTCAGTGAGTTTAAAATTTATCCTTACATATAATCAGGATTTATAAGTTCTTGAATTATAAAAAATCCTGGTGGAACCAATGGTGCAAACTAATAAACAAAATGTGTCCTTGCTGGGTCTTATTTGATTTGTCGAGATTTATTTGGTAATTTCCATCAATAACATCGCATACTAGATTTAATGCGATCATGAGTATACATTAACATTTTCAGGCGCTATATGTCTACCCATTTCGTCGGGGACATTATTATGTTTGAGGATAGTTGGCACTGATGATAGTGTTGTTTGCCATGTATCGAGTATTTTAGGACACTTTTCAGCGATGATATCATCAACTGATATTTTATGTTCGTTGGGGTGGGGAATATACCCGGGAAATTTAGAATTGAAATATAGGTTACACGTATATTTAATCTCTTTGCAAATTATACTCTACTAG